>JASDQU011403977.1:40082-64731 GCA_032191745.1 Picea mariana
CACAATTGGATTACCGGTATGGTTTTTTTCCACTCAAGTAATCCCAAATGCATCTAGTGCTTTGGTTGTAAGAACTCCCCCCCAAGAACATCAACCTCATGTTGATCCTTCACATTCTTCACTAGTAAAATCTTCTTCACCTTCTTCACTTGCAAGGACTTTTTCCGTTTCATCTTCTTCACCAAGTGAAAGCTCTGAAGCTAGTAACCCGGTGGATAAGAAGAAGAAGAAAAGGAAGAATAAGAAGAAGAAAAAAAAACAAGGGTCCAAACTTCCAACCACTGCCAAACATGTTGGAAAACAACCAGTTACTGATAATCGTGCTGGGAGTGTTGATGATACCAAGATCACCCAAACAACCCGTAAGCCCAAGTACCCTTGTAAGCTTTGTAAGGGTAGCCATATTCTTAAGGATTTCCATGGTCTATCTAAGGTTATAGAAGCATGGTCTACACACCCTCGCCAACCCATGTCGTCATCCTATGAACAACATGTTGATGACCTCCCATCAACTAGTCACGATACAGTTGGGAAAAAGAAAAGTAGATTCAAGTTCCCGTGTATGTTATGAAAAGGGAGTCATCAACTCACCTTTTCCCTCATATGGATGAAGCCTTGAAATTCCTGGAAGACATGATTGTTTCACAACCTCAACTTCTAGCTTCTTATCGCAAGCTTACTCTTGACCCACCTGTAGTTGATGGAATGATAAATCTGATCCCTTCGTCGGTCAATCCGATTGATCATGTAGTCAATATGGTCACTTCCTTAGTTGATCATGTTGACAAAGTGGTTGATCTGATCCCATCTTCGGTCTATCCCATTCTCCCGTTAGAGAGTGCAACCCAAGTGGTCGATTTGTTTCCACCCATCGACCCCATTCTCCCCTTGGAGAATGCAAACCAAGTGGTCAATCTGATCTCATCATCGGTCGATCCTACTCTCCCATTAGAGAGTAAACCTGATACTGCCCACATTTTTCTCATTGATACAGAATCTATCGTGCTAGGGGTCATTTCTCTTTCTCCTGTGGAACCTCCTCCAAGTAACGAGGTCATCTATTTTAATTAGGTTGTGGTAACTAGACCTCACCTTCCCGCTCACATTCCTTTCAAGATTATAGTACAGGTTTGTGGTCGGGATGTTCCTCAAACATTGATAGATGAAGGTTCATCCATTAGTATTTTTTCCTCTATTGCTTGGCAAGCTTTGGGTTGTCCTTAGCTTGTGTCGGTTACGCAGAATATGTTATCTTTTAACATGAGAACCAACCAACCTTTAGGGACCCTTACTCAGTTTCCTATAACTTTGGGAGGGAAAACTATCTTTATTGATGTCATGTTAGTCCACAACCCCTTGGATTTTGTTTTTCTCCTTGGACAAGATTATGTCTATTCCATGAAATCTATTGTGTCCACTCTTTTTTGTGTGATATCTTTCTCTCACGATGGAAGAATTGTGACTATTGATCAACTTTCATTTGTTAGTCATGACTTCAACTCGATGAACTCCCTGAACGGTTCATATATGCAGTCAGTATCACCCCTATCATATGTCAATTATGTGGCGTTGTCTCCCATGCCTTCCACCGTCGATGACGATGACTTGGATCTGGTATTTGACATGGTGATATCTTCGGTGGGGCTATTGGAGCCTAACCTTCTTATCCCTATCGCGGCCCTCGACATGTGTTCCTTCCAAAGTGTGTGTTTCTTCCATCAAGTGAAGATCTCTTGGAGGCCATGACCGACTTTTGTCCCTTGACATGATGTCCTTCTAGAGCGGTGTCCTCTTGGAAGCCACGATCGAGAAGAGTCTTTTGACATGCTTTTCTGATTTCAAGATCATTAAAAAATGAAACCATCTTTGAGCATGTTTTTTTTATTTCAAGCTCGTTAAAAAATGAAACCATCTACGAGGATAGTTTTTTGCGTCTCTGTGGCGAACTCGTTAAAAAATGAAACAAAGGTTACAAGAATAATTTTTGTTTTCTGTGTCAAGCTCGTTAAAAAATGAAATAGATTTCCCCCTCTCTATTTGAGTCAAGTATTTCGTCTAGTATTTGAAGCTTCATTTCATTTACCTTTTCAATTGGATGAAATGAAGCTTGGGGGGCAATGCTTCTAGCCTCTGGACTTCATGTTGAAGTTAAGCCGCTAGCTTCTTAAGTTGGGGGCTACGTACCAACCATCTCTGGATTCTGCGTTGGGACGTCACAAGCATAGTTTTATCTGGTTCAAGCTTTTGTAAAAATCAAACCACCTAAGCATAGTTTCCTCTGGTTCAATCTTGTGTAAAAATGAAACTAGGTTCAAGCATAGTTTTGGCTAGTTTTAAGCTTGTGTAAAAATAAAATCTATCCCAAGCATAATTTTGTTTTGTTTTAAGCTTGCGTAAAAATGAAAACAATCCCAAGCTTAGTCTTTGTTCTTTATCATGCTCCTAAATACTTGAGAATAAGTTATCGAGCCTAGTCTTTGCTCTTTCACAAGCTCGTAAATACATGAGAATAAGTTACACGAACTCAGTTTTTGTTCGTTCTCATACTCGCAAATCAATGAGAACGCAACCAAGTATACTTTTGTCATTTTTTCCTACTCGTCATGGTAACACGAAAAATGAAACCCATGGAGTATCCTTTAATCTCTTTTCACACTCCGTAAAAATGAAAAGATTTCCGAGTGACCTTGTTCTTTTCACGCTTGTAAAAGTATTTGAAGAAAATGTTTGATGGGTGATAGGTTATCACTTTTTTCGATCTCATCAAATTAATTTACGAAAAAGAAACTGAGAGAGTTATATTTAAGTGTTTATTAGACTCTCTAAATATGAAAAAACCTTGAGTTTTCTCTCTTTGGACTCGTTAAACAAACATCGAAATACCTATATGGAACCAAACCACTCCTTCTTAGGGTTCGTTAAACATACTCCGAGGGACTTGTCCGAAGGATAAACTTACATCAAAAAGCATATGTTATCCTCCTCAATCTTGCGTAAAAATAAAGAGGTACTTGCCAGAAATGGTGGGGGGAAATTTGGGAAAGAAATGTGTCTCTATATTTGTGTTAGTGGCAGTAATATTCTCTCTTGAACATGACAGCCCCTTCTTCATTGGATCCGGGTTGGGAAATCCATTTGTCTCTTGTTTGAACTTCCGCAAGTTCATATCTTGGGTCATCTTTGAGTCAATGCTGCCAAGACCATTGTTGTTTCATTCACATGTTCAAGAGAATTCCAACTCTACACAAGCCTTCTATAGAGTCGACCATCTGAAGTTATCAATTTCTACCATGTCGACCTTCCCTGTGTCAGTTTAAAATCATTTTCACACTTTGATCTACCTCAAATATGTTAATTGTTTTGTTTCATTAATGGGGGATACATCAAGGCCCTCCCGTGATGAGTATTTTCCTGTCGACTTCAACTTATTATCCAAGAATAAGACTTATAAATAAATTAGTACCTTAGAACCTGCATGCATCAATGACAAGTTTCTTCTCTTTCGACAGTGGGTTCACATCATTGACCCCTGATTGAGAGATTATATCGAGTTATCGACTTCATCTCATTTATTCGCATTCATTGGATTGTAATAAGGTACCTTTGGATTCATTGACATCAATGGTGATTTCCCTCGCACTTGTTAACAATTTTCATCAATGGCAGGTAATCAAGTGGTTTCTGCCATGTTCAGCTTCAACACATGTAATCGCATGGTTAGATTTGTACTTATGGACGACGGGATTGAAGATCCTGTATCTCATTTTTTTTATCTAGGTTGCAATGGAGTATTTATGATTTGTATTGACACATAGATCCACTTTGTATGTCTCGTGGCTATGTTCGAATCTAAGTTTTCTATGAGCATAGATCACAGTGTATTCCTAGTGGTTATGTAGAATCTTGATGACATGGATCCACAGTGTATGATTAGTGGCCATGACTGACATTTATGTTTTAAATAACTTGTTGTCTAAGCATGGGAATGCCTACCTCAGACATGGTATAATATTGCACAGATGCTTGGTTGTCTGCAGGTTTTCAATTGGTGCGCTCTTTGTTTCCGACACACACACATATTCTACAAAGTATTTCGACTGTCACAAGTTCTAGCCTCATACTTTGGGGGGAATTCTATTACACATTATTTTAGTCACTCTAGTGATGTTTCTACAGCATGTGTTCAGGCTTCTGAAATAACCTTTCTTCATGAGAAAAGTGACTAGCTCCCTCTTCTACAAAACTTGTTTTTAGAAGGTCGTTGCAGGCCAGCCATAAGGTACAGTGCAGAAATGCCTGATTCTTGCAGACTTTCATGAAACTGGATTGCGGCGTTTCCACGGGCTACACTATAGCCAGGGTACGACGTCGTTGGAAGACTGAGAAAAGGTCGAATTTCATGAAAGTTCTAGAAGGGATCTTCTAGCATATGAGGTGGCATACGTATGGTTGGGATCCTACTCGCTTCTATGATTTGGTGGGATCATCCTAATCTCTTTAACCATCTCTCTTTATCCTATATAATGATGGATTTCTCATGGAAAAGGTTAAGCAAGAAAGAAATTAAGCAAGAGCAAGCAAGGAATTAATGAAATAATAGGATGAGAATTGTGTGATGGATTCTATTTCAATTGATGCTTGAGGTATTCATTGGTCCATCAAGTTATTGTGGATCCTCTTCATGCAAATTTGGAGCAAGTGTGCATGTTGGAGAAAAGGGCCACCGAAAGGGAACCTTGCAACATCAAGGTTGTTTGGTTGTATCTTCCACTTTTACTTAATATAATATAGTGGCATGTTTCTTCCCCATAAAATCATTCTCATTTTATTACATGACTCCTTGATCAAATGTGTAAGTTTTCATTGAATATACTATTGTTGCTTTCACTTTCATTGGTTTGTGTTTCATTGTAGATCCAATATCACAAGAGCACTGGAGCAAAGCAGGAACAATAAATATATAAGGAAGAAATATTCAAAGGTATGTCACTCATCTCTTGTTTGATAGTAAACTCAATGATTAAAGCTTAGGGAAAGCGTCATGTCCTGTCTTGTTTTGTTCTAGATCCAATTGGTTCTAGGGAGATTAGTTTATGTCTGCATTCACCAATTTATCCAATAGCAAGGCACAAAGTGGATATCACAGAACTTGGAAGATGAAGGCTTGAATCTGTGAACCCGCGAAGTTGAAAAATGGTTAAGTATTGTATAACAAGATGGTCAGTCGGACTCATGACATAGGAACGTGAATGGAAATGAAAACCCATCAACCCACAAACCCTTTGATTTTTAAAATATGACTAAGTATGGTAACTAGAAAGGGATAGAAGGGAAAAAAGAAAAAGGGGAACAAGGGTAGGTATAGAAGAGGGAAAATAAATGGAAAAAGGAAGTTGGGAAAATAGAAAGGTAAATGAAATTTTGGAATCAGGAATTGATCTCAACACCTCTTTATGTTTTTGTTTTGGAAATGCATTGAATTCTCATGTAATTTGGAAATAACCTAATAACAACAGTAAAAATTTAACATGGAATCAAATCTTGACTGAATAGATAATCTTTCACTAGGTATCTAGACATCGCTATTGTTGTACAAGAAAATTAGGGTTTTTACTGAAGAGGAGTGTTTGAAAAAAAATCACCTTGGGAAGTGCACCCTACCCTAGACAATATTTTGGCATCTTCAGCAAACTTTTTCAGTGGATATATTCTCTGGAAAGTCAAACCCTTGTTTTTACTATTACCAAAAAACCAGGAAACCAGAACCAATACTACAAGTACCAGTCTAGAATTGCACAGTTCAAGTTTGAAGGGGTAAAACTTGAAATTTTATGAAACAGTTAGCTCCAACAAAATCAACTCACCCCAGTGCATCTCCCGGTAAGATCAGTTTCAATTTTTGAGCACTTTCATTTTCTGGTCATTTTCTTAGCTCCAGGTCGAGATGTATACAAGCACCAAGCTTGTTTACAAGTTAGAATGTGTGGAAAATTTTCATGCCTGGAAGTACAAAATTGGACTTATTATTGAAGAGAATGACCTTGCAAAATTCATAAAATAAAATGTACTAGAGCCCAAAGAAAATGCAGCCAAAGAGAAGTACAAGAAGGATATGATTAAGGTTAAAAGAATAAGTGCATATTCCATTAAAGACCACTCTATCCCTCAAGTGTCTTCTAATAATATTCCAAAATATATGTTTGATTCCGTAACCAGAATGTATGAAGGAAGGAACATCAATCAGAATATGAACTTGAGAACCCAACTCAAGAATACAAAGATGGAAAAATGAGAAATTGTTCAAGACTATTTCTCTAGGGTTTCTCAATTCAAGGGACAATTAGAGGAAATTCGAGACAACTTAGATGAATATGAACTCATGATGACAACTCTTAATGGTCTCACAAGACCTTGGGATGCCTTCATCCAAACTATTTGTGCAAGAAAAGAGAAACTCCAATTTGACATTTTATGGGAAGAATGTGTTCAAGAAGAAGCAAGAGTGGCCAACTGAGAATCTATTCTATTCAGAGATGAATATCAAGCCCTAACTACTCATGCTAAGGGTGGAAAGGGGTCTCATTTTCAAAAGGAGACTCATTTTCATAAATAATCTCACTCTCCAAAGAGATTCTAGAAATATCATAAGGGTCAAAGAAAGGGAAACGATTTCTCCTCCTACCCGTGTCATCATTGTAATAAGATGGGACACATTGCTAAGAATTGTCCTACCAAAATAGAAGAATACAAGAGGAGAAATAAAAAAATACACCATGCCCATGCAGCTGAAGATGATGAGCCACCCAAGAAGTTAGCCAAATAATATATTGAATAATATGCTTTGTTTTCTTCTTTCTCAGGATCTGTTACACTTGGAGAGGATACTTGGATCATAAATAGTGGTGCCTCTAAGCACATGACAGGTTATAAGAACACTCTCTCCATCCTTATCGAAAAGGACTCCCCCCAAAAAGTTTCACTAAGAGATGATTATCAGTACCCAATCAAAGGAATGGGAGAAGCCACCTACAAACTTGATTTAGGAACTTCGATGAGAATGAAGGATATACTCTATGTACCAGGTTTGAAAAAGAACTTACTTTATATTTCATCCCTAGGTAATAAAGGTTTTAGGGTTGCATTCATAGATGGTGAAGTTCTTATGTGGTATAAAGGAAAAACTATAGAAGATGCAATTTTTATTGGAATATAAGAAGGTGGTTTGTACAAGTTAAAGAGTCACTCGGATGTATCCTTGACTCACTCTATTGAAAGTCCTTGTGAACTTTGGCATAGAAGACTAGCTCACATCAACTACAAATCCTTACCATATGTAATAAAGGTAGTTATAGGTTTACCAAAACTAAATGTTGATCATGAAGGTTTATCCAAGGGATGCGCAAAAGGAAATAACATAAAGAATCCTTTTCCAAAGAGTGACAGTAAAGCAGAAGGAATTATATAATTTGTCCACTTAGATGTATGCGGTCCAATGCCATCAACCTCTCTAAGAGGCTATGTATACTATGTGTATTTAATTGATGATTTCTCTCGTAAGAATTGGTTTTATTTCATAAATTCAAAAGATGAAGTACTTGGAAAGTTCAAAGAATTCAAATCCTTGGTAGAAAACCTCTCTGAAAGGAAAATCAAGATACTCAGCTCAGAAAATGGAGGAGAGTACACTTCAAATGAATTTGGAATCTTTTGCAGAGATGTTGGGATTAAGAGGGAGCTCACAACTCCCTATAATCCTCAACAAAATGGTGTAGCAGAAAGAAATAATAGAATAATTATGGAAGCATTAAAGACTATGATTCACTATCAAGATCTTCCAATGCACTTATGAGATGAAGCAGCAAGAACAACAATATATGTCCAAAACAAATTATCCCATAGTACACTTGGAATCAAAACTCTTGAAGAAATGTTCACTCGAATGAAGTTATAAGTAATACATCTCAAAATATTTGGTTTTCCAGTATTTTTACACATTCCAAAAGAAAAGAGAAGTTGGATCCTTCAGGAAAGAAGGGAATATTTTTTGGATAATGTGAGGTCTCTAAGGCACTCATAATTTACATAGAAGGTTACCATCATATTGATATCAGAAAATATGTAATCTTTTATGAAGATGAAGCACTCAAAATATCAAGGATATGATAGCTTGAAGAAGTATATGAAGAATAACTTGTAGTTCCCAGAGTTGCAGAACCCATGAAGGAAGTTATGGTTACCCCTGATGATGAGATTCCATAAGGTCATGATATGATAAAATCTCAAGAACCTCCCCATATGATGATCCTTCACAAGAGAAAGACAACTTCGGAGAAAGAACTTATTCAAGATGCAGAGAAGTATGGTGCCCCAGAAAGAAACCATGAGACAAAGAAAGAAGCCTAAGCCATTCTCCAACTATATGGCCTTGGTGTCTGATCTCGTAGAGAAGGAACCTACTTACTTTGAAGAAGGCATTCAGAAGAAAGAATGGATGGACGCCATGACAAAAGAATACCAGTCCATTATGAAGAATGATGTATGGGAAGTAGTTCCAGAACCAAAGAATAAAGATGCGGTATCTTCCAAGTGGATATACAAAATAAAACATGTAGCAGACGAAAGTATTGAAAAATATAAGGCAAGATTTTTGGCTCATGGATTTTCTCAAAAGGAAGGTATTGACTATAAAGAAACATTTTGTTGGATCAGGTTTTGATTGATGACAAAGGTTTAATTAATTTATGTCAAAGGATTGATGTCAAGTGATGGTTTAATTAATTGATGTCAAGGAATTAGGTGATGCCAAAGGATGATTGAATGATGTCAAAGGTCAAAGGTTTGATGTATACATGTATTATCATAGTATATTGATGAATACTCAGAAGTCTCATTGTGCAAGAAACGACGGTTATCATACTCTTAAAGAAAGATTTATTTTTAATCGTTTAAATGAGTCTCTACTTTTGAACCTCTGGATGTCACATGTCGGGAGTTCATGTAGTTTACAAGTCCCGAGAGGTGAAACGACGAACTAGTTTTAAAAAGTTTACCCAGATCCTTATCGAGAGTAAAGATACTCTAAACCACAGTTGAGCATCATCGAGATTTCATGTCTCGACGTATGCTAGCTCCAAAAGTATTACCGTCATAACCCCGATAGCCGAAACCACGAGATTCTTGTTAGAGTAACCTGGGTTAATGTTAAGGTAAAAGGTTTAGCCGTAGTTAAGCCCTGTCGAGATTTCGTAACTCGAAGTGTTTTCCCTCAAAAGTTATACCTTCGAAACCCCAAGTCGTGAAGTTGCGATATAGATAGAAACGTAATTAATTAAACACTTTATCTGCTTTTATCCTCCAATTTAATTAAATCATATCATCGCGATCTCACGATTTCCCATCTTTGCATACGAGCCTCTCGGAAGCTATACCTTTGAAGCTCCGAGTCACGAAGTTGCGATAGAAGTAACCACGTAATTAAGTAAACACCTAATCATGGTTATTTTTTTTATTAACCAAAGCTAATTATTGCAATCTTAGGTCTTAGAGGTTCAAAGGGTTAAAGCGAAAAAGTCCCGATGAGGCGAGTGCCAAAAGATTAATTAACATTCAAAAAGGCCCGATTAATTAAGTTAAGCCAGCATTGCCAGTGTTCTAATATGAAAATTAATATGCATAGTTTATGAGACAATTTTAAACTTTCCCTACGCCAACTTTCATTACGAACTGTCAAAATCTAAGATATTAATTGGAAACGAGGTGAATCAACAAGTAAGGATTTGTTTTTTATTGCTAAACTTAAGAACGATTTGACCGTTCTGTTCCTAAGGACGGCCTAGTTTTAAATGGTCAAAGGCATGGATCTTTTATTTGTTGTCACACGTTTCATTTTATTCTATGCAGAGCAAACCTTTCTAGAGCAAACTAATTTATGTATGTATACATATTGTTATCGGAGGAGAGCTAAAGTAGCTTCCCCCGCCATGGCCCCATGAAAAGTGTCTAAAGCCACTTTTGAGGTTTCAGGACAAGGTTCAGACAACGTTTTTGATACTTCACCTCGAAGTGTCGACTCTGTCAGGACCTAGTCATATATTTCTGAGTTTCTACAGTCTGAATTGGTAGATGTTTCAGATGATTCCAATGGAAATGAAAAAGATGACCTGATCACTAAGTATAAGATCGTCGTCCGGGATTAAATTCATAAAGTAGCGGCTAGGCCACGTTTTCTCCCTTATTACGATATGGTCCGGTGGGCGTTAGACCATGTAGATATACCAACCAGAACCATCATCAACGAGCAGAAGGTCACCATTAGGAATTTCATACCTAAGAAATTGCAAGCTATGTAGAGGTTACCATCCATGTCGAACTTTGTTTACAATGCTGAATTCCTGGAGAATTTTAAACAAAAGGAATGTGTGCAATATGACAAGACTATGTCAGGTCTAATCAAAGATTGGGTTTCACACCCTGCGAAGTTCAGGGTGGACAATAATGGTATATATTCGACAGATCCCCTAGAACCACAGTTTAAATATATCACTATGATGACCTGCAGATTATATGGGAGAGAGGACACCGCACATTGTTTTCTTCAGTGGGTGCCTCTAATTCACCAGGTCGTCGAAGGCTATTCCTTCGACTGGGCTAAACTACTATTTGATAGTTTGACTAGTTGAGTTACAGAGTATCGAGCACAGAAGGAGAGCGGAAAGGTTGCTTCATTTTTTATGTTTGCATATATCATGGACGCCGTATGTTTTCTGACACCTTTTTCCTTGATGATTTGGAGCTGGACTCCATCGGAGGCTGAGCCCATCCACGTCTACCATTCAAAGCTGTGGGAAGACAAAGCCTCAAATTTTGTGTATGAAATATTTAACTGGGTGATGGTACCACTGAATGTCACTCTCTTCGGCCACCCGCCACCCAGAATCTCAGATAGTATCATGGTAAATCTAAGCAATATAGCCGACTGGTACGTGGAAGCAGAATTTTCATATCTGAGGGTTTTCGACGCTTCTGTTTCTCTGAATGCCTTGCCCTTATTCATACCCGATAGGCTGACTTGCCGTGATATTGCTAGACAAACCGTAATCGGTGGAATAAGCAAGGAGCTTAAGGGATATTCTAAGATGGTATGGCCACCTTTTCCTATTCATTTGCATTCCTATTCTTTGTTAGATTTCGGGCATGCTAAAGTTGAGGCAGCAGCCCTGGAGGACCTGAAATTGGTTCATGTCGAATTCAAAAAGCATGATCCACAGAGGGTCGTAAGTAATTACTTAGCCAGTTGTGGGCTAAAAAGGTTTGAACATGAAAATTCGCCCTCAGATGACATTTTCCGAAGTGCGAGATCTTATGTCGAGGTGTTGGCTCGAATACAAGCCCTGACACCCAAAGAGAGGGTCGATGTTTTAAAATTTCAAGAACATCGACGAAGTTGTCTTCCCCCAGTATTATGGGGTGAAAATTCAATAATAGTAGAGAGGCAGCAAAAAGAAGCCGAAGGCTCAAAATATTCAGCACCCAGAAAAGAAGGACACCAGGACCGAGAGGAGCAAACTAGGAGTCCAAAACCGGAAATAAAAACTCTCGATCCGCCAAAAAAGCAGACTCCAGTTACCACTCTAGGCCAGTTAGCTAATAAAATAAGAGATCCCATCACCTCCATTACTCCCTTACAATCAACTCAAGGAAATATAGACGCAAGGTGGATTTTCAATGAAGAATTGAGACCTATAAGGATGGAAGAGCTCCCTCCAAATGAGTTCTTTTTTGATAAAAAGAGAAAAGTTGTGGTAAAAAGAGAATTCTATCAAGAAGAGGGATCAACAGCGAAGAAGTTCAAGGTGTTGATCGATGGGAAAGATAATAATAAAGAAGAGTTTGCGACAGAAATAGCCGGGACATTAGGGGTGTATGCTACTGCAAACCAATTTTCAGTCAGGGTTTTGAAAAATCAGCTGAAGCAAAAAAATCACCTAATCAAAACCCTAGAAGCTAAGCTAGCCACGGAAGAGGAGACTGCCAAGGACCAGGCAAGCGCAGGAATAGAACAAGCAAGAATGGCCGACATAAAGGAAATTGAGCTGCTCAAAGCTAAGCTCGAACAAGCAGAGCTCGTAGCTCAGACCAGTCACATATAGGTGGGCCAACAAAAAGACTTGATTGAGAAGCTACAGGTTATATTAAAGTTCGTCGAAAGCCAAACCATAAATATCGGGATATTCCAGTCCCAGACTATGGAGATTCGGAGCAGAGTTTCTGCAGCCCATCGAAGTTTACTTACCAAGGTAGAGATGATTCAGGACAATTGTCTGCTTATTGATCAAGTATTAGAAAACTTATATATTAGAGAGAGATACACTGGAGCATCTTGGGTCACATTTCAAGAGGTTGTAATAGCTACAACAAACAGGGAATCAGGGAAAAGTTCTAAGTTTTCCATTTCGGAACAGACCCGAGGTAATATTTTGTTGAAAGAATGGGAACGCAACATATCAGAAGGCAAATTGCAAGCCAAGAAGGTAAGGAAATCCTTTGAAGAGGCTTTCAGTTCTATAGATGGAAATTTGTTAGGCATTAGTAGCGAGAGTAATGCTGAGATGCTGAGCCAAATAGATATGAAGAAACTCTCGCTTGATATAAATGAGAAAGAAGAAAGAGATTCGGCCGAAGTCTCAAAAATAACTCTGGCAGACATAGTTCAAATAGATAAATGTCTTATTAAACCAAGTTTGCAATTATGTGCTATTGACACCCTAGACCGACAGATGGAAGAAAGGTTTCCACAATTAGTCAGAGATTGTTACATTTTTTAGGCCAATTGTCAAGCGGAACCTTCAAGGTTGATATCTCAACTAGTGGAAAAATGTGTCACTTGTACCGAGCATGCGAGAGGGTAGGCTTCTGGTACCAAATAAAGACATAGGATAAAGAAATGAAATGATTGATCTCCTTCTCATTGTAACTGAAAATCTTGGAATGATTGAGATTCCACCATATGTAAATCTGTATAAATATACAATAGAAGGAAGGAACAAGGGCTAGACCTTTTTGGGTCGATTGTAATAGATATTTTTCTCCATCAAGAGTTAATATAAAGCAAATCCGAAGATTCTTGATTCCGTCACGACTGTGTTATGAGTTTTTTTCCTTGTATTTCATATTTCATTTCATTTCATATATGTATCTGATGAATGCTTCACTATAATTTAGTACAACCTCTAATATAGTGAATAAATTCTAGTTTTCTATATTGTTTACCGTTTTTCCTCTATACTGGCTATCAGTAGGTATAAGACCAGTGAAAATTTTAGATTTCTATATATATATATATATATATTAGAAATCATCCCTATCTTCCCTTGCCGAAGGTTGACATTTCATCCTTCTCTACCCCTTACTCACTTTCAGATGCCTAGACACTATACTTTTAAGCCTTAAGTACAGACTCTGGAACAACATATTTTTGGCGCCGTTGCCAGGGACCAAAGTTACAAAATCTTTTTCCTTGGGAAAACGACATATTTCGTTGAAAGTGCCACCCTTTGATAGTAAACAAAGAGTGCACACCTTTTAAAGGCTTTACAATATTTCACTTGGCGACTCCAAAATTAATAAGCTGGCATCTGGATGAAGGAATACTAGGAAAAACCCAGATGGTAAACAGACCACACCCATTACCAATCTTGAGAAGATTTTAAAGGCGAGAGGCTCTCTTAAGTTGAGCCCTGCAGTCTATCAGCTTAAATACCCACAACTGAAGACCAAGAGTTCTTCTGAACCTTCAACTTCATACAACCCTCTTTTTGACACTAAATATCTAATATCAAACTGCTCCGAAATTAGAAATGAAACCCGTCTGGTAACCTCTGTAGTACACAAAGGAAAAAGTCATGTAAAAAATTTATCTGCTATCGATATATCGTCGACTCTTCAGTTGAATTTCGCGACCCCACATAGTCCCAAAGAATATTTCACACATCTAGTTTCCAAACCCATTGGTTCTCCTGACTACATCTCTTGCAAGTCCAAAGAGCCAAGCCCTCACATCCCTTACCAGTCATCCTCAGATTTTTCGCCCTGCGAAGAAAGTAAAGATTCACTCTTAATATTCCAAAACCCCCTTTACAACTTTCCACTAATAACGATGGCAGCCACCGGAGGAGGAGGTGGAGGGGTTTTCGGAGGAGGTGGAGGTACTCCTGGGGGAGGAGTTGGAGGTCAAGGGCCTGCCCCCCCTCCCAGAGTGTTTGCTAAAGTGGAAGCAAGATACGCTCCTTTGGTATTGCCTGTTCCTCTGCATGACCTTCCTGAAAATTATATAAAAAATTTGCCAAAATTCACTGGGGAAGGAGATCTGACCACAACCGAACACATAAATTTCTTTGATCAATTCGCAAACATCCTAGGTATCGAACATGAAGATGTTTATTCGAGGCTTTTAGTCCAAACCTTTGAAGGTCATGTCGGAACTTGGTTTCGGAGTCTACCTGCAGGATCTATCTTGTCCTATGATGCCTTGGAAGATGCTTTCCTTAGACAATGGGGTGAAAGAAAGGACCACCTATACTATTTAACCGAGTTTGGGTCTTTAAGAAAAAAGAATTCAGAAACAGTTATGGAGTTTATTCAAAGATTCAACAAGCTGTATAACAAAATCCCAACCGAGGTTAAACCGTCCCAACCCGTAGCCAAAGTAACTTTTGCGGGGGCTTTCGAACTAGATTTTGCACTTCTTTTACAAGAAAGAAGGGGAGATAATCTAAACCGAATGTAATATGACACTATAGAAATTGAGTCAAATATGATGGCTTCTAGTAAATTAAAAGCTAAAGTAGAAGTGGGAAACCGAGAAACTAGATGCTTTAGAGAACAAGCAGGGTCGTCAGGGTCAAATAGATACACAGATGACAAAGTAGACGATATGGCCAGGGTAATTAAGGAACTGTCTAATAAGATATCCAGAATGGAGCTAGAACAGGTCAAAGCCGATTCTTTCACCATAAAGGATTTTAGGAAGAATCTCAATCCCCCAAATCAACAAAGACAGATAAAAAACGAAGATTAGAAAATACAAACTCCCCTAAAGAACAAAAATTTTATAGGAGCGAATGATCTCCAAGATTTCAGAGATTCAGATGATGATGTAATGAACTTGGGTGATGACTACACACAACCTTATCTGACTAAAGAGGATTATGAAAAATCTCTAAACACTCAACAATCATCTATTGAGGGTGAATAAAGAGATTATACTAACCTTTGTAGTTATCAAGAAGAAATCGGTATGATAATGGCCGAGGTCCAACCTAGGTATAACTTGAGATCTAAGGGTAAGCCTATTTCAACTACTCAACCTAAGAAAATTCTCCCAAGAGGTCAAACTTATGAGCCTACCCCAGAAGAAACCGTGTTACCTAACAGTAAAGCCAAAGTAGTGAACACGCAAGAACCCGAAGTAGAAAAGGTTGAGACTAAAACATAGGAAACGGAAGCAGATAATACAAATACACCTTTAACCAAGATCATAAGTAATAAGGCATTCTAGACAAATAAGTTGGAAAAGAAGGATTTGGAAGTCCCAACTAGAGAAACAGACAAGGTGAGCAGAGTTTTCAGCTTCAAAAATGAGATAAATAAAATTAAGATACCAATTCCTCTGGTAGAGTTAGCGAAAAACCCAGTTTATCGAAAGCAGATTACCAAAGTGATAGGCGTTTCAGAGCTAGAAAGCCAATCTAATGTTTTGAACCTGGAAGATGATAAGTCCAACATCACTTTTGGTCCACATTTTGAAGGAGCCAAAGACACTGTTTCTCCCTTTTATATCACCTTAAATGTATACGATCAACTGCTACATAATTGCATGCTAGACTTTGGAGCCTCACATAACGTGATGCCTAAAATTATTACGGACAAATTGGGTCTCCAGATCACCAGACCTTACGGAGACCTTTACTCATTTGATTCGATAAAAGTTAAGTGTATGGGAATGATAAAGGATTTAGTAGTCACCCTAGCATAGGTCCCAATTAAGAGCATCTTGATGGATGTGGTCATTGTTGATATTCCCCCCAAGTATGACTTGCTTTTGTCTAGGTCATGGGTAGCCAAGCTGGGGGGTTCTTTTCAACTGGATATGACGTACGCCATGATTCCTGTGTTTGGTGGGAAATTTACTTGGTTGTACAGGAAGATGAGGTTAGCATATACAGTAAGCGACCCTCAAAATTCGAACAATTTCCCTATTTACATTGCAGATCAATATTTAGGAAATTGTATCTTATCTTTTGACGACAGTTTAGATGGTTGCACATAGGAAAATGATATAGAGAATGAAGAGTCAAGTTACATGACTGAGGATATGTGTAGCACCGGTATCTGGAAAATGTTTTTTGACAGTGCCTTGTCTTGCGAAGGGGCTGGTGCAGGAGTGCTTTTTGTGGCACCTGAAGAAAAGTTCGTTGTCCCTTTTTCTTACAGACTACAATGAGATATAGATTATACTAACAATGTATGTGAATATGAAGCCTTATTCTTAGGATTAGAGGCTGCCAGGAGGCTAAAAATAAAAAACCTAGAGGTATACGAAGATGCGGAGTTGATAGTCAAACAAATAAATCGGCAATACCAAGCCAAGCATCCCAAATTAAGATCATACAAAAATTGTGCCTGGGATCTGATGGAAAGTGTTTTCTCATCTGTAAATGTTCACTTCATCCCACGCGTAGAAAACTTATAGGCTGATGCATTAGCTAAAGTAGCTTCAACTTTCACTCCTCCTACAACCTTTAAATTGAAGTTTCACATAGAGATAAGACACATACCATCTATATCGGATAATATCCAGCACTGGTAGGTTTTTGAGGATGATGAACAAATTAAGAAATTTCTTGAAGCATTAGGTGAATTTTATGAAACTCACGTGGATCAAGAAAATCAGAATGACCAGATATGGATCATGCAAGAAGGAGAGGACCCTTAATCTTTCCAAGACAAAATCGCAAATCATCGCATGTTGGTCCTAAAAAATAACCAGATTCTGAAAAGACTGATCCCTTTGGAAAGACTGTTTGATCAAAACGACATACCTGTAAAATACACCTTACAACCCCAACCAGAAGAGGTTGAGGACTATGACATAGGAACCAAAGAAGAGTCCAGGATGGTTAAAATATCTAAACTCCTCCCCCCTGAAATAAAAGGCAAGTATAAGGACCTACTTAGACAATTTAAAGACGTTTTCACCTGGTCTTACGACGAGTTAAGAACCTACGACACTACCGTGATCGATCACAAGATACCTCTAAAGCCTGGGGTCAAACCCTTTAGACAAAATCTTAGGCATATCAACCCCATTTTATTGCCTGTGGTCAAGAGAGAAGTGAAGAATCTTTTAGAGGAGAAAATTATAGTACCTCTGAGATATTCCGACTGGGTGGAAAACCTGGTCTTGGTCAGAAAAAAGAGTGGGGAAATTAGACTGTTCGTGGATTTTAGAAATTTAAATAAGTCCTCTCTTAAAGACAATTATCTACTACCTAAAATGGATCACATGCTAGAAAGGGTAGTTGGGGCGAACATAATGTCTATGATTGACGGTTTCTCTGAATATAATCAAATTTCCATGAATGAACAAGATAAAGAAAAAACAACTTTTACTACCCTTGGGGTACATTCATGTATGATAAAATGCCTTTCGGTTTGATGAATGCAGGAGCCACGTTCCAATGTGCTATGGACATCGCTTTCATTGGAGAGATGGATAAGTTCGTATTCATCTATCTCGATGACTTAGTGGTTTTCTCCAAATCCGACAAAGAGCATTTGGTACATCTTAAACAAACATTAGAAAAATACCGCAGGTTTGGTCTGTCCTTAAATCCCAAGAAATCACACTTCGCCATGCAAGAAGGTAAGCTTTTGGGTCATATTGTATCTAAGGATGGAATTAAGATTGATCCTAAGAGGGTTGAAGTGATAGACACTATAAACATTCCTAGAAATGTAAAAGAAATTCAATCTTTCTTAGGAAAAATAAATTTTTTACGAAGATTTATCCCAAATTTCGCTGAAATTGTAAAATTGATCACAGATATGCTGAAAAAGAACAACGAAGTAAAGTGGAAAACAGAGGCCAAAGCATTGTTCACACACATTAAGAAATTCATAGATGAGGCACCTGTATTGGCAAGCCCCGATTATCTAAAAGATTTTCTTATTTTTTCGTTTGCCTCCGAACACACGATTGCTGCAGTGCTCCTTCAAAAAAACGAAGAGGGTTTCGAACAACCGATCACCTTTTTCAACAAGAGCCTCAGAGACGCAGAACTTAAATATGATATAATAGAAAAACAAGCGTACGCCATGGTAAAAGCACTGAAGGCATTTAGAACATATGTATTACACTCCAAGATAATCACATACGTACCTACAAGTTTTGTGAAAGATATTTTGGTACAACCAGACAGCGATGGAAAAAGAGGACGATGGCTTGCAAAGATTCAAGAATTTGACCTGGAAATCAAACCTACTAAACTGATAAAGGGACAAGGCCTGACCAAACTTATGGCTGAATCAAATCTCAAAGCTTTGGATATAAAATGCCTACAGGAAGGAGAGGAAGACATGAACATAAATGATCTTGATGAACGAGCAAGTGCAATTAAGATCGAGGAGAAGTTTTTATCGTCAAAATGGTACAGAAACATAGTATCCTACCTGCTGACTCTAAAATTCCTGAGTGAACTATCGCCATCAAAATCCAGGACTTTAAATCTTCATGCAGTTAAGTATTGTATTGCCAAAAATCAACTATATTGGAAAGACGCACTCGGTTTCTTGTTGATATGCTTAGTCGAATCGGAAACAGAAAGGGTTATAAGTGAATTTCATGAAGGAGTGTGTGGAGGACATCACACTTGGAGGGCCACATCTTACAAAATTCTGAGGGCTGGGTATTACTGGCCAAAACTCTTATTAGACGTTAACACCAAGGTCTGAGCCTGTAACCCTTGTCAGCTATTTGCAGGCAAACAAAAACTACCGACGCTACCCTTAGTTTTGGTCAAAACTGAAGCCCCTTTTCAACAATGGGGGCTAGATTTTATAGGAGAGATTAATCCACATTCTAGCGCCCAACACAAGTGGATCTTAACTGCCACAGACTACTTTACTAAATGGGTGGAAGCTATTCCAATCAAAAGGGCAACTGAATCGGTGGTAATAGATTTCTTAGAAGACAATATCTTGTCAAGATTTGGCTACCCCCGAAAGATAGTCACAGATAATGCCCAAGCTTTCAAATCTATGGCCATGATCAGCTTCTGCCAAAAGTAAAATATTGTTCTCGGCCATTCCACAGCGTATTACCCCCAAGGAAATGGACTGGACGAGTCGTCTAACAAAAGCCTGATCAATATAATTAAGAAAGTGTTGGATGAAAACAAAAGTCTTGGCATGTGCATTTAAAGTACGCCTTGTGGGCGAATCGCATAGGCACTAAAAAGTCTATCGTCATTTCCCCTTTTCAAATGGTATATGGGACAGATGTGGTATTACCTATAAATTTAGCACTCCCCATGATGAAATTGTGGCAAGATCAGAAAGAAGAACCTAATCATGTCACTAGGAGGATAAAACAACTAATCGAGGTTCAACAACACAGGGTCGAAGTAGATGAAAGGTTGCAAAAGTATCAAGACGACATGAAAGCATTATTTGACTGTAGGGCAAAGGACAGAGATTTCCTCCCAGGTGATTTAGTTTTAAGGTGGGATGCAAGGAGGGAAGAAACAACGAAACATGGTAAATTCGATCACCTCTGGTATGGGCCATTCAGAGTCTCAGCTCTCGAAGGAAAAAATTCTTTCCTACTAGAAAATATAGATGGTGAAATCCTCAACGCCCCTGTTAATGGGCGTTATCTGAAGCATTATATGACATAAGCAGTCGCAAAAAAAAAAAATAAAAAAAAATTGTATATTTCATATATAGAATTTTTTACATGTGTATATATATTTCATTACGCATTGCTATTTCAATTTTCTTTTCCTTTCGTAAATTTTTGACACTTTTCAAAAAGCCTCGATAACCTTCATATTTCTCTTTTTACAGGTTTCCAGCTGCAAACAAAACAAGCAGGAGAGGTACACAGAAAGTCACGTATCGAAAAATAAGTTGGCTTAAAGAGGTGATAAAAAAGATTTTTTGATATTTTGGAAAGAAAATGAAACAGTAAGGTAAAGGTGAGATTTCCTAAAAGACTTGTTCTGAAGAGATATCAAAGAAAACCAATATAACCTCATAATATACAACAACATCATTTGAACTAATAAATAAAAGAACATTTCCATGGTTAATTGTTTACGAAAGAATAAGATGAAATAAACAAGTCACTCAAAGTAAAGCGCCCCCGAAAAAGATTTTCAAGAGTCAGTTTTGATATTTTGACCTTTGTTTTTCAGTTTATAGATCTTCATCTGTCACCCTTTTCTATTTTCTGGTTTGCCTTTGAAAATCCAACATCTTTCCGGTTTCACATACGTAAGGGGAAGAGATTTCATTTTAACCTCGAAAGCTTCAAAGCAGATTGTGAAAAGTAAGCTAGTCTTCACAACTCCTCGGTCCCCTGCTAAAAAAAGTAACGCTTAAGTGATCCTGACTTTTCTAGGTTCTTCAACAGTTTTGTAGGATTGAGGCTTTCTCAAATAGAACGCCCCCCCCAAAAAATTTAATTTTTCCCTTTCTCCCTGTGAACGAAGGTGTTGTGAAAGTTAAGGAAAGGTTGGTATCGAGTAATCAAAGTAAGTTGACAGACCTATAATGCAAAATATTACACAGATATCATCCCTCATACAAACTGATTGCCCCCATCTTCACTCTCTAAAAAAAGAAAATTATAAGACAGGTGGTGAAAGGAAATTCAGAAATGATTGCCCCCATCTAGTCCAAAAGACGATGAAAGGAAATTCATAAATGATTTCCCTTGTCTCAGCATTTAAATGCATAAATATATTCCGAAGTGGTGAAAGGAAATTCAGTAAAAAGGGCTAGATAACTTCACCGGGGTACTGAACAGGCTCACTGGTAGTGAAGCAATATCTGAGATATCTGTAAGGCTGTTATACATGAATATCACTCTACTCTGGTAACCAATTCTTTTTAAAACCTGATCTACATCCCAAGTTCAGACAGGGCATCCTGATTAAGAACATATAATTTTATTCTTTTGATACAAGCCGATAGCCACAAGATCTATTGGGTCTCCTAGACCTATTTTGATTGTCTTAATGCAGACGCAAATTCAGTAACGGGAAGGAGAAAGTCATGAAGGGGACTACAGTTGAGTTTAAAAAGTATTTGAGTTTTGAAAATCTTTTCAAAAGTAAAAAACAAAGTCCTTTTCCCTTTCGGTATCCTTGTTCTAGGGAACTGTTTCACTGGATTAAAACCATTGACTCCATTTACCCAATATAGGCATGTGGTCTACTGTTCTTCCCGTCTTGCAGGAAAACGAGATCCCTAGTTGGAGCCTATGTTGGAGCCACCTTTGTTTTTTAGCTTGTTTAAAATTTCATATCTTAATGTTTGAAATCGAAAGCCGGTTTTCATATTTTTCCCAAAAAACTCAAAAGTCTCATCGCGCAAGCATCGATGGTTATCATACTCTTAAAGAAAGATTTATTTTTAATTTTTTAAATGAGTCTCTACTTTTGAACCTCGGGATGTTGCATGTCGGGAGTTATAGATCATGTAGTTTACAAGTCCTGAAAGGTGAAACGATGAACTAGTTTTAAAAAGTTTACCTAGATCCTTACCGAGAGTAAAGATACTCTAAACAGCAGTTGAGCATCATCGAGATTTCATGTCTCGGCATTTTCTAGCTCCAAAAGTATTACCGTCGTAACCCCGATATCCCAAACCGTGAGATTCTTGTTAAAGTAACCCGAGTTAATGTTAAGGTAAAAGGTTTAGCCACGGTTAAGCCCTGTCAGGATTTCGTAACTCGGTGTGTTTTCCCTCAAAAGTTATACCTTCAAAACCCCAAGTCGCGAAGTCGTGATATAGATAGAAATGCAATTAATTAAACACTTAATCTGGTTTTATCCTCCAATTTAATTAAATCATATCATCGTGATCTCGCGATTTCGCAACTCGGCATCCAAGCCTCCCGGAAGCTATACCTTCGAAGCTCTGAGTCGTGAAGTTGCGATAGAAGTAACCACGTAATTAATTAAACGCCTAATCATGGTTACGTTTTTTATTAACCAAAGCTAATTATCGCAATCTCGGGTCTTAGAGGTTCAAAGGGTTAAAGAGAAAACTCCCGATGAGGTGAGTACTGAAAGATTAATTAACATTCAAAAAGGATCGATTAATTAAGTTAAGCCAGCATTGCCAGTGTTCTAATACGAAAATTAATATGCACAGTTTACGAGGCAATTTTAAACTTTCCCTGCACCAACTTGCATTACGAACAGTCAAAATCTAAGACATTAATTGGGAACGAGGTGAATCGACAAGTAAGGATTTGGTTTTTATTGCTAAACTTAAGAACAATTTGACCGTTTTGTTCCTAAGGATGACCTAGCTTTAAATGGTCGAAGGCATGGATCTTTTATTTGTTGTCACAAGTTTCATTTTTATTCTACGCAGAGCAAACCTTTCTAGAGAGAACTAATTTTTGTATGTATACATATTGTTATCGTAGGAGAGCTAAAGTAGAAACCCTCGCCATGGCCCCACAAAAAGCGTCTAAAGCCACTGTTGAGGTTTCAGGACAAGGTTCAGACAACGTTTCTGATACTTTACCTCAAAGTGTCGACTCTGTCAGGACCTGGTCATATATTTCTGAGGTTCTACAGTTCGAATTGGTAGATGTTTCGGATGATTCCAGTGGAAATGAAAAAGATGACCTGATCACCAAGTATAAGATCGTCATCCAGGCTCAAATGCATAAAGTAGTGGCTAGGCCACGTCTTCTCCCTTATTACGATATGGTCCAGTGGGCGTTAGACCATGTAGATATACCAACCAGAACCATCATCAATGAGCAGAAGGTCACCATTGGGACTTTCAGACCAGAGCAATTGCAGGCTATGTATATGTTACCAGCCGTGTCGAACTTTGTTTACAATGCCAAATTCCTGGAGAATTTTAAACAGAAGGAATGTGTGCAATACGACAAGACTATGTCAGGTCTAATCAAAGATTGGGTTTCACGCCCTACGAAGTTCAGGGTGGACAGTAATGGTATATATTCGACATCTTCTTTGGAACCATAGTTTAAATATATCGCTATGATGACCTGCAGATTATATGGGAGAGAGGACACCACACATTTTTTTCTTCAGTGGGTGCCTCTAATTCACCAGCTCGCCAAAGGATGGTCCTTCGACTGGGCTAAACTATTGTCTGATAGTTTGACCAGTCGAGCTACAGAGTATCGAGCACAGAAGGAGAGAGAAAAGGTTGCTTCATTTTTTATGTCCGCGTAGATCATGGATGTCGTATGTTTTATGACACCTTTTCCCTTGATGAGTTGGAGCTGGACTCCATCGGAGGCTGAGCCCATCCACATCTACCATTCAAATCTATGGGAAGACAAAGCCTCAGATTTTGTGTATGAAATCTTTAACTGGGTGATGGTAGCACTGCATGTCACTATCTTCGGCCACCCACTGTTAGGACCATACAATGTACCTTTTTTCTCACTCTTTTTGCTACCTTTACATCCTTTTTTCACTCACATTTAAACTTATATTATCACCTTATCCTATCTCTCCAAAGGTATACAATGTCTCTTCTCTTTACTATATGTTTAATCTATTTTGCATATAATTTTACATTACTCTCATACTTAACCATTGATCAGAAATATATAAGTGCTGAAACAGTTCAAACTGCAGATTACCAATGAGGCCTGTTGCTGAAACAGTCAAAGCACGCAAACCCTGTGGCTGAAACAGTCTGTGGTCTACGATGCTGAAACAACAACTCACACAAGAAGAAGTTGTTACATAGTCTGTGGTCTACGACACTGAAACAAAAACTCGTACAGAAGAAGTTGTTACACTCCCTGTGGTCTACGATGCTGAAACAACTCCACAAGAAAAATTTGTTACACTCTCCGTGGTCTACGATGTTGAAACAACAACACAAAGTTGTTACATTCACCACAATAGACACACCTTGAGCCAGAATTAACCATCGCTTTTGCATGACCATGTTGCTGAAACAGTTAGAATGTAAATCTCGTTGTTGAAACAACTCACGATTTGTGATGCTGAAACAACATACAACAATAGTAATGAGAAGACAAATAAGGAATCCGTTACTCTAGCCGACAACAACACCTCACTCAGCACCTTTTCAACTATTGTAATAGCATTCTGTTACGGGAGACCAGGATGTCCTATCCCAGTATAGATATTTGATTTGACTAAGAATAGGAATCAGATGTACACATGTAATTTGATGATCAAATTGTATCGAGGGGATTCTCCTCTTTAAATAAGAGGAAATCATCATTAGAGAGGACTTTCTTTTTTTCTAAGAAAGGATTTACAGAGAGGGACGTGTTTTATTTCAGACATTGTAATATGATACAGTTGACAGATGAATAAAATATTGTTCTAAG
>JASDQU011403978.1:0-13696 GCA_032191745.1 Picea mariana
TATGTTTATTAATTAACACATTTAATGTTGGGTAACGAATTAAAGACTTAATAAATTTTAATTCATTATTAGAAAACTTTACGTATGCAGGGATAAAGCATTGAATGGAGGGATAGGGTATTGAATGGAGGGATAAGGTATTAAATGGAGGGATAAGGTGGGTGGCATTAAAGGAAGGTAGGAGGCGGTGAATGGATGGAGGATATGAGGGGGTAGAGGCATTCGGGAGGAGTAATTTTGGAATTTTGGGGGTAAGGGAGCATTTGGAGAGCATGGACTGTATTTTCTGTTTGGGGTATTTTTCTGGTTTGGAGATTGGCTGGACTGTTGTAGGGGTGCACCGGTTGCTGGGAGTTTTGGGCTCAGGGGCTAGGAATCCTCATGGAATACTAGAGCTAGGGAGCCGGATAAGCTATGTTCCTAGCTGGCAGGGAGGAAGGATTTGGTTTTGGGCAGAGTTTGGGTAGAGCAACAACTAGGACAGACAAAGATTGGAGAAATAACATCAAACATAAGTATGTATTTTCATGAATATGTCGTGTTATGTGGTTGTTACATTCATAAATAGACTTTATGCTGAATAATAAATGATTATAAGATGATGACTAAATTGTACAGGATATAATTTTTTTTTTCTCTTTTTCTTTATTTTAGCTTGTGTTTTATAAGGCTTTGTGGGGACAGAGACCTTACAGCTACTGCCTATTTTTTTATCTCCTTTTTAGAATCCTTTGAATTATCTTATATGATTATAATATTCTCCTTCTTGATAGAAGGACGAAACATTTCTTTAGAATTATGTGTAAATTTATTGACAACTCTGTTAGAATTTCTTCTAGGGAATTTAGGTACATTTTCTTGTTTTTTTCTCTATGTTTTACCCTTTGCATCTTGTTACTTGAAAATTGTTTTTTTTGTTTGACTGGATTCTGAAATGGGTTAGTAGTGTAATCCTCATATTCATCAATTTCAATATTTATATATGGATCATTATAGATATCAATGTCTTCATTTTCTTTAGGCTTCTTACTTTGACTAGTGGTAGTTCTCTCATGGTCTTCACCTACAGGAAAATATCCAATGTATTGTTGAGTTTGGAATTCTCTCTTGCTGTCCTGAGTTACCCTAGCTACATGTGTCTCTTGTTTTATTAAAACTTTGGTGGCTGGAGGAGTCTACTTCTGTTTGGCTGATTTCTTCCCCTTGACAGTTTTGGATTTAGTTGACTATAAATCCAGTTTTAAAGACTAGATTAACCACTCCCAAGATCTTTGAACTTCATTTAAGGAGGAGACTACTAATGTTCTAGTTAAACCTTGATGAAAGAGACTACCTTTTGTTGTAGCATGATGAGATTTCACCCTCTTAGACATTTTGGATAAACGTTTTAGCAGAAAATAGGGTAAATTAAGAGGATAATCACCATTTATATGAATCAACAGTATGATATGATGGAGATAAACTAAAGAAAACCTACCTTCACATGTAATGTACCTATGGATGTTTAGCAAAGTAGTGTGCCATTCTTTCCTTACCCATCTTCGTGGTATTCCCTTGTTCCAATTAGGGCTTTGTTTCTCTAGAATTAGAAATTGATTTACAAACTCCATAACCAGATTATCCTTCTTCCACCATATTTCCCCATACACTGGAAATCTGTAGATGTTAGCAATAGAATGTTCAGTCACATGCATCAGAAGTTTCCCAACTATAGATTCGAACCCATCAAAGTTTTGTGCAAACACCATCGAGATCTGTTCGTCATATGCCTGGAAGGTTGAGAAAAATTCAAACCAATCAAAATCCTTGAATTTATGCACCTTATAAGGGTATTCTTCGAGCAATTTTGTGCCTTCGGGCTCTAGTTTGATTATCCAAACACTCTTTTTTGGTGTCATACCGCTCATATGATCTTGTAAACAAATCTACGAAGATTGATGGTTTGAATCTTCAATTCCCGTGGGCTGCTAAGAACCAGAAATTAGTTCTTTCTTCAATCCCTGCATAAAATAACAAACATACTAAAATAGGAATACAATGATTTCATCCATGGTGATTGGATGTATTTATTTGATGTAGGTATGGCGAGTACAGATCAATCCTTTGTATAATTATGTTATCATAAAAATAGCAACCTAAAATAGATCATAAAGAAGTAGGCAGGATTTCTAATAATGATTTGAAAATTTAAGACACAATCTGGGCATGGTGGGGCATGCAAAACCATAATTATTCCCGACATTGCGAGAATAACGTTACTCCTTCAATGTTTTTTCTGACTTGGCAAAATTTGAAAATTCAAATAATGAAATGATAAGTGATGTGACAAAATATTTTCATTTCGAATCATAATCTTTAAAAACATTAAAAAGCATTTAAAAATGCAATAAAAATTGAAAAATAGTCTTCCAAGCCAAGAGGTAAAAACAAATTTTTTGATAGAAAATCATGAAAAAGGAGAGGATAGGGACTAGGGATACTCACTCAATAAAAAACAAGGTTAGAGACTAACACTGGCTCCTTATGGGGGTAAAGTTTCATAATGAATCTTTAAGAGCTGTTGACCAATGCCTTCATATCCTTCATCATCATCAACATTTACTCTAATAATTTCCCTTTCCAGCCATTCCTTTATTTGTGATCGAAAAATAACAACCACAAAACTGCAAGTAGTGTTTCCATTGGGATATGGAGTCCTTATTCTTTCATATTGAAAACTTGACACTACTCTCATACTGTAAATTGATTTTCAAACTTAAACCAATATGCTAAAAAAAAATCTTATTTATCTACAACTCCTACACAACTAACCAATTAGTTCCTTGATCAAATCACGTCAAACTTCCAATGCAGCCATGAAATCTTTTGACTAACAGGATGGTCTTCTTCCTTGGAAGTAAATAAGAAAATGTATAAAAACTGAGATGTTTGCAGTAAAAAATGAATGGGAAGCCCATACTTACAGCTACAATTTGCTTTAATTCCAAATGTTGCAAAATTTTGAACCTATGGGAACATTGACTCCATGTAGAGAACTACTAGATCATATATAATATAACAAAATTCCAGTTGATCAAAAAAACAAAACTTTTCCCTTGCAATTTCTTTTGTATTTGGGAAACCATAATCCACTTGATTTCCTTGAAACAACACATGAACATCACTTGTTTTATGACAGTGAACAAAAAAATCTTGGATAGGCTAATTTCATTCATCTATTTCTCCAACACCAGATTCATACTCATAAAAAAAAGGCTCACTATTGCATAGGTCAATGAATGCTAATGTGAAATTCTACTCTTCTCCATTTTCATATTAATCATATACAGGTTGACTATAAAAAAATTCTGAATTTTTAAATTCACAAAATTTGGTTTCATTATGCACTTCAAGGAAAGAACACATATGAACAACCTAGTTTTTTGGAACAAAAATTTCATTATCACAATCCAATAAATTTGTTGTCATACTATCCATGACACTATCAACGACAACATCTTGAAAAAAATTTCCTTGAAAAGAAGAATGAGATAAAGTTTCATGAATGATCAAATCTTCTTCATCATGATAGGATGGAGACTTTCGATTGATTTCAACTGGAAATGATAAAAAAAATTGTTCACCATAAATATAATTTTCAAGAATTTCTTCACTAAAGTGTTGGCCTTCAAAAATATTTCCAGTAGCAAATTCTTCATGAAGAGACCGATTTGAATGGCCATGAAAATTGCTAGGGACATTATGAGAACATTCCAAAATATCCCCACTGATCTCATCATTAAATCCCTACTAAAAGTTTTTTCTAAGAGGTTTAAATTGCTCACAACAATCATTCAAGAGGCATTCGACAGGATAATTCCTCTTAAAAAATGAATGAAAAGAAGTATGGAAATCATTTAATGATGAAATACTAGAAAGAGGAGGAGATCGGTACCATTGTCTCGCCTCTCCTTCCAAGGAGTATATAAACATCTTGATGATGAATATCAAGTTGGTCCATTTATTGATGAAAATGAATCAAGTGGTGTGCAAGATGATCATGATCATCTCCTCTGAACCTCAAAAGGTAGCCTCCCCATTCATGCATAGTAGGCACAACATTTGGAAAACCAGGAATATCGAAGAAATCAAATGGAGAAAATCTATGAGCCAAAATGGCTTCCATATCTTTTTCCATCTCGAATCAATGGAGTTGCAATTGATTCTTCCTTCATGAAGTCGCCAAGTAAATGATACAGTCATAAAAAGTATCCAACTCCTGTTCACCATCAATATCTAAAATTGATCGTTGTCTTTCTCCCAGGGATAAATACTTTGTGTCTCTGTCCTTGACAACAACAACAAAAGATGTTAGTCCCTAAAGTTTCACTTGACTATGAGAGGGAAAGCTAGGGCATCATTAGGTTATTGCAATGGTATTTTAATTATTTTATGAATTGGTTTTTTAGAGAATGGTTGAAAGTTGGTTCAAGGGTTCAAGGTAAACACATAACTCAACATAAAGCTAGAATATAATCCAATGAATTAATAAAAGGTAGTCACATTAATAGATCAGACAATAAGGTAAATAAAGTGAGAAAATGTGAGAGAATTCAATTTTTCAACCGCGTATAGATTTCTTATTTCAAAATATAATTGAGAAACAAGAACATGTACTTGAAGGAAAATCTTGATAATAAGAAATAACAATAAAGTATTCACTTTATTACTTAAGAACAAGAAATCAATGCATTGCAACCAAAAAATGACTTCAAGTAATAAAAGAAATAGAATATAAAATGAAATAAAATCTGACCATCAACATGCATTTGCAATTTAGTATCAATGTGGGATAAAAATTGTCTTATAGTGAAATTCAAAATAGGTCCCTAAAAGCCCAACTTGTCCACCCTCTTACTTGTCTTTCTACCATGTTTATATAGAAAGAATACATATTTATCAAGATCCAAAACAAAAGGATTTGAAAACATCCTCATCTATATTTATTTTCTTGTTTCAAATAATCAAGGAGAAGATCAAATCTGATATCAATATCTAATTTATTAGGTGGCTTGTCAACTGTTGTCCATGAGATTGTTTAGGAAAATAAATCTGGCAAATTCCTAAAAAATATGGTGCAACAATATCTTTGTATCTCCCAAACGGTGATAGATGTGTAAAAATTGAGAGGGGTTTTTGTGAAGGATCCCGTTCCCAACCAAAATTTCTCTTGGTTTCCAAAAATGCATCTCCAACTGTTCTGCAACCTCGCCCAAAATTAGTGACTAAAACAAAAAAATATTTATTATGAAATATCTGAATAATAGGCCTCAAAGATATATTTCAATAGCTTAAAATGTGATATCTGTGTAAAACCCGAGAGAGGTTTTTGTTAAGGGGCGCATTCCCAACAAAAACCTATTTTGGTTTCAACGAATTCATCTCCAGCTATTCTAAAACTGCTCTTGAGGATAAAGACTAAAAATGGGGAAATAGAGTATTTCTTGTATTTGATTTCTGTCTTTTCATCTTTCTGTTATGTTCATCCTGAACTCTGGATGTTCTTCTATTGGAGCAGGTAGGTTCAAATCTATGGGGTCTTTTGGTTTCCTTAACTTAATTTCATATTTGGAGGATAACCCAGTGCTAATATCCTCTTCTTCAGAGATTTCTGATTCTCTTATTTCTGGAATATCTTGTGTAAAGAAGATGCTACTGCCTGTTTTTTTAATCTCCTTTTTAGAATCATTTGAATTATCTTCTATGATTATGAGATTATCCTTCTTGCTGGAAGGATGAAAATTTTCTTTATATATTAGTCTAAATTTATTGGCATCTCTAGTAGAAATGTTTGTAGGGAATTTAGGTACAGGTTTTTTCTTTTTTCTCTATTTTTTACCCTTTGCATCTTCTTACCTGCAAATTGTTGTTTCTGTTTGACTAGTGTCTGAACTGGGCTAGTAGTGTAATCCTCATATTCATCAATTTCCCTCTGTATATCTGAATCAAGATAGATATTAGTGTCTTCATTTGTTTTAGGATTCTTACTTCGACTAGTGGTAGCTCTCTCATGGTCTTCGCTTACAGGAAAATATCAAATGGATTGTTGAGTTTGCATTTTTATCTTGCTATCCCGAGTTACCCTAGCTACAGGTGTCTTCTTTTATTAAAACTTCGGAGGCTGGAGGAGTTTGATTATGTTTGGCTGATTTATTCCCCTTTATAGTTTTGTATTTAATTGACTGTAAATACATTTTTAAAGACTAGATTAATGACTCCCAAGATCTTTGGACTTCATTTAAGGAGGAGACCACTAATGTTCTAATTAAACCTTGATGAAAGAGGCTACCTTTTGCTGTAGCAGGATGAGATTGCACCCTCTTAGATAGTTTGGATAAACGTTTTAGCAGAAAATAGGGTAAATTAAGAGGATAATGACTACGTATATGAATCAACCGTATCATATGATAGAGATAAACCAAGAAAAGCCTGCCTTCACATGTAATGTACCTATAGATTATTAGCAAAGCAATGTGTCATTCTTTCCTTACCCAGCTGTGTGGTATTCCTTTGTTCTAGTTAGGGTTTTGTTTCTATGGAATTAGAAACTCATTTACAAACTCCATGACCACATTCTCCTTCTTCCACCATATTTCCGCATACACTCGAAATCTTTATCCTTTAGCAATAGACTATTCAATCACACGCATAAAAAGTTTCCCAACTATAGATTCGAAGCCATCAAATTTTTGTGCAAAGTCCATCGAGATCTGTTCATCATGCCCATGGAAGGTTGAGAAAAAGTCAAACCAACCAACATCCTTGAATTTTTGCACCTTCTAAGGTTATGCTTCAAGCAATTTTGTGCCTTCGGGCTCTAGTTTGATTATATGTCCACTCTTTTTGGGTGCCATATCGCTAATATGATCCTGTAAACAAATCTAAGAATATTGATGGTTTTAATATTCAATTTTCATGGGCTATTAAGAACTAGAAATTACTTCTTTCTTCAATCCATGCATAAAATAACAAACATACTAAAATAGGAAGATGATGATTTCATCCATGGTGATCAGATGTGTTGATTTTATGTAGGTATTGTGAGTACAACTCAATCCTTCAAATAATTTTGTTATCATAAAAATAGAAACCTGAAATAGATCATAAAGAAGTAGGCATATTTTCTAATCATGATTTGAAAAGTTAGGCCATGATCTAGGTAGGGTGGTGCATGTAAAACCATGATTATTCTTGACGTTGCAGGAATAACGCTATTCTTGAAATGCTTTTTATGGCTTGGAAAAATTTGAAAATTCAAATAATGAAACGAAAAGTGATGTGACAAAATATTATCATATTGAATCCTAATCTTTAAAAACATTAAAAATCCTTTAAAAATGCAATAAAAATTGAAAAATAATCTTCCAAGCCAATAGGTAAAAACAAAGTTTTTGATCAAAAATCGTGAAAAGGGAGAGGACAAGGACTAGGGATACTCACTCAATAAAAAAAAAGGTTACATACCAACATGATGTTTTGGGGTTCTTCTCCATTCACTCTTAAACGCTTCTCACTCTTTCATTTTTGGGTTCCTCATTCTTGTTAATTTGTATGGTCTTGGTCTGAGCATGGAAAATTAATGAATGTAAGAGGAGACACATTGCTATATGGGTGTAATCAATTACTGACCATTCGAGGAGGGAATGGATGCATGTTTTAATGAGATTGAGGGTAGTACGAAAATAAATATCCACAACTAAGAGACCTTGGAGTTTCCAGCAGAGAGATTTCCTAACCAGTAGCACTGGAGCCCTGGAGAGAAATGGAACATCCCAAGGGAATGCATGGAAGATATCTTTGGGTTGTGCATGATGAAGGGGAAAGAGATTTTGAAATTAGGATTGTTGTGTGGTTGGGAAAACCTGAGAGATAGTTAGCTAACTGGTGTGTTTTAAGATTTGGCTTGGGACCCATCCTTGTGGATTCATAGCCCCAGATCAGGGGTGACCTGTTATTGAGAGTAAATAAAAAATAATGTCTATGGTTGGGAGGAAGAGCCTTCATCTTCATCCAATTGGTGAATGTTTTCTTGAAAAGATAAGTGTTCTCCATGTTTTTTGTATAATGTATATTCAGTTGTGTAATTAATAATCTATGAGATATGTATTTGTAATGTGCATGCATGTTGGTTATTGTTGTGAATGGCATATTATTATTTTATTTTATGTTGTAACATGGATATTAATTAATACATGTGAATCTTTCATGCTTATTTTTGAATTAATTATTATCATAATTAAAATTTAGTTTCAAAGTGAGCTTTTGAGGTAGCGTGGCCTAGCCTATGGGTGGTTGGGTATGTTACACACCACAAGATCAATTTTCCATTTTTTATTCTTAAAATTAGACCTCAGGTATTAGGATACATTCTCCTTCCGATGCAAGAAGTGGAATTCAATTTGGAAATATCAAGCATTAAATGTAATTGTTTTATCTCGAATGCCTGTTTGGGACTAGTTTTTGGATTAGTCACAAACGCTAACTTTCAACAAGTATAACTCAGTACCTGTAATGAATTAAGATATGAAACTTGAAACCAATATTCTTTGATATCTTCTATAAAATTCCTCCACGTTTCACTCCTTTTACTCATGAATTAAAAAGCAGATATAGAAAACATGACAAACCTTCCTTAATTTTGGCCTATTATGGATATAGAAATTGTACAACATGCCACACACTTAATATCTCATATATGATTCTGAAACTCACACACCAAATACTACAATATGTACTCTTTCCATGCAATTGGTCTCACAAAATTTGGACACTCCATGAAGATGTTATGTTTATTTATGTGGAACACCTATTTGAGACTAGCTATAGGACTAGTAAAAAACCTTATATTCCAAAGAGCATATCTCCAAAAGTATAACGAAAGAAAATATGAAATTCATACCATAGGTACCTTGATATGTCTTTTGAGTATCCTTAATGTTTCACTATATGAATCATTCTAGAAAAACAATTATACTGAAAATGATAAGATGAGCTTTAAAAAAAATACCTTAGAACACATCATCACAAGACTTCATCTTCACTTGGAATCTTTCCCTTCTTCACTTCATCTTTCCTATAAAATTCACTGCCAATATTGTTGTAAAGAGATCACAATATTGAATAATGGAAATGAAAGGTTATTAATGTCTATTTATATCCTTCCAAGCACCTTCTTTGCTTGAGCTTGAGTCGAGTTGTAACTTCTTGTTTGCGACAACTTTTTCTCCTTTACTTGAATTTAGGGCCAACTTATAACTTCTTGACCTTAGATTCATGGTTTATTGACCATACTTCGGGGATTCATATTTAAGAGTGAATAAATACTCAACCATGAAGAACCACATCGCATGCCACCTACCGTTAGAAATGACTTAAGAAAGATTATCAATCAATGGATGTTTTCCATGCATTTGCAATGTCCTTCATACTCTTTTTATTTAATCAAATTCAGGATTCATGACCATACGTATGGGGATTCTTAACCATTGGAACACTTAACCATATTTCCAAGGATTATTGTATACTTCTTCAAAGAATATTCTTATGAGGGACACACTTAAATCTATGCCATAAGGGGGACACTTTGGAAAGGGATTAAAATACACCCATCACTTCTAGAGGCTTTCAAATTTTCTTTAGGGATTCTTCTAGGGTTGAAATCAATGAAAAACAATTTTCCAACAATCTCCCCCTTTGGAATTTATGGAAACACTCTTACTCTCCTTGTGACCATTTCTCCCCCTGTCTTCATGCACTCCCCCTATGTTATTGCTCTTGTTCTTTCACTCCTCCTTTGACATAAATGGAAAATGGTAACTCGCCTTAATAATTTTTAACCCATTGTATTCTTTGAAAAATACATTTTACATAACTATGGGGAAAGAACTAATCCAATTTTCTATCGAAGATGATCAAAAGTCTCTCTTGACAGAGATTTGGTGAAGTTATCTCCAATATGTTATTTTGTTCCAATGTAATCCAAATTGGTATTCTTTTATTTTACTTGTTCCCAAAGAAAGTGGAACTGAATCATAATATATTTGGTCTTGGAATGCATCACTTGATTCTCAAAGATACTTATAGCAATGGTATTGTCACAAAATATCGAAGTAGGATCATCATGTTTTACTTGTATGTTTTGTAGGGTTTTCTTCATCAACACGACCGGAGTACGACATGTTGATGTTACAATATATTATGCTTATGTTGTGGACATGGATACTGAGGATTTCCTCTTACTTAACCATGACACCATGCAATCACACAATTACAAGGCTACTCCACTTGTACTTCTTCTATTATCAATGCTTCCTGCCCAATATGCATTTGTGTAGGAAACCATAGTCATCTCATTCCATTTTCGGTACCACAATACAAAATCTATTGTTACTTTGTGATATATAAAGATCCTCTTTACTTCCATAATATGAGTTTCCTTCATTGCTACCTGAAATATTGTAATATGTCCAACTACTTGCATCACATTTGGTCTTCAGTTCATCACATAGAGTAGGTTGCCAATCATCGATCCACATAGTCTCTGATTTGGTTCCTTAGATTCATCATCTTTTCTCAAATTGAAACCATTCACCACAAGAGTAATAATAGGTTTAAAATCTTCCATTCCAAACTTCTTCATCATTTATTGGATTTACTTGGTTTGGGAAATGAAAATACCTTCATGTAGTTGAGATATCTGAAGTCCCAAAAATAACGTCAACTATCCAAGTAAGGACATTTCAAACTCATCCTGCATGTATTTAGAAAAATTCTTACTCAACCTATCATAGTCACTTCCAAAGATGATTTCATCTACATATACTTCAATAATAAGCATGTTGTTCCAATCAGATTTTATGTAGATATTGTTATCTAGATTTCCCTTTCTGAATCCTTCTTGTTGTAAATAGTTTTCCAATCCCGAATACAAGGCTCCAGGGGCTTGGTTGAGTCCATACATATATTTCTTCAATATGAAAAAATAATATTCTCTTTATGATAGTACAAACCCTTCTAACTATTTGGTGTAGACTTATTCTTCTAATTTTGCATTTAGAAATGATGATTTTACATCCATGTGGTATACTCTGATTCTTTTGGAACATGGATAGGCCAAGATCATTATGATTTCTTCCATTCTGGAAGTAGAAGAAAATTTTTCTTCAAAATATACTATTTGAACTTGAGCATATCCTTTTCATACTAGCCTTGCCCTATTTTGGTTACCTATCCATATTTTTTTAGTTTGTTTTTGAGCACCCATTTTGTACCAATCACATTTTTGTCCTTAGGTATTGTAACCATTTCCCATGTCTCATACTTCTCTATTTGGTTCAATTCTTCTTCCATGGCATTGAACCAACATTCATCATTGTTGGATTCCTCAAAGTTGCTTGGTTCAAAAGTGGATAGTAGTGCTATATATTTATTTTTTGGTGTATCTGACCGTTTGCTTCCTCTAGTTTCAATTCCTGCATTTTTATCTCCAATAATTTGTTCTAGTGGATGATTCTTATGAACCTGGTGGTAAGGATCCCTATAAGGTATCTAAATATCTTGTTGGTCGTTTTGTTCTTCTTCTACTTCTAGATGCTTCTATTCTTGCTCTTCGTCTTCTTATTCTTCTACCTCTTCTTCTTTTAGTTATTATTTTCTTTATTTGTCTTTTGATTTTATATCTTCTTCTCTGGTCTTCAACAGATTTGTTTCATCAATATTTACATTGATGGTTTTCACTATTCTGTTGAGTCTTAGGTTGTATCATTTTTATGCCTTGATTTTGATCGAGTATCCAATTAGTATGCCTTTGTCAACTCGAGAGTCAAATTTTCCAATCCCGTTATCTTCTTTTTTTATGTAAAATTTTCTTCCAAACACTCCAAAGTGCTTGAAATTCGTCGATATTCCCTTCCATAGCTCATATGGATTCTTGTCACTATTACTTTTGAGCATTCATCTATTCAATATATAAATGATTGTATGTACTTCTTGTACCCAAAATATATTACTCGACTTAGATTATTTCAACATGGTTTTGTCCATCTCATGTACAATTATATTCATCCTTTCAACAACTCAATTTTGCTGAGGTGTCCTACCTGCTGAGAATTGCCTTTTTATTCCATGATATTCACAAAATTCGAGGAATTATTTTTATGTGAACTCACCTCCATTGTCTGATCTCAAGAACTTGATTTTAAAATGATTCTCATTTTTAACCATCTCTTTGAATATCTTGAAACATTCAAATTCCTATGAATTTTTATTGAGAAAACAAATTGCATTCATTATTGTAAAATCATCAACATGTAGAATAAAGTAGTATTCACCATTCAACCCCTTTTCTCTCATCGATCCACATAGATCAGTGTGTATAATCTCCAACGGTTTAGCTTTACAGTATTCCTTTGTTCTGAACTCAACTCGTGTTTGTTCTCCATGTAGATAGTACTTTCACATAGTATTGGATGGATTTGAAACTTCAATCATTTCTCTTACCGCTTCTTTTCTCCAAATTTTGACAAGATTGTCAAAGTTAATATGACCCATTCTTTTATGCCAAATCCAACTTTCATTTTTTTCCAGGCATCATATTTCCTTTTCAATATCATTTAAGATGTATATGTTGTTGGGAGTCCTTATTGTTGTCACAAAAAACATTCTTGATCCTTCTTTCCTTATCTCACATTTACTTGAGTCAAATAGAAGTCTATGTCCTTGGTCACACATTTGACTCACACTTAGCATATTATTCCTCATATTTTCAACAAGTAAGAATATTTCTTCCATGGCATCTTTACTTCCAAGATTTATTGTGCATTTTCCTATAATTGTAGTTGAGTTATCATTTTCAAATGAAATCGATCCATATATTTCTTTATTTAGAGTTACAAACCTATCCTTGTAACCTGTCATATACTATGAACAAGCACTCTCAATGTACCAATCTATAATATACCAGATATAAAAAGTATGCAGAACAGAAATAAAATGCTAGAAATGGCAGAATAATAGTAATATAACCAGCATAATCTCCACAATAACACATAAATGATATAATAACAACAACAAAAATAAAACTTTGATTCAGAAAGCAGTATTCATGGGCCTCTTCGAGGGGGAAACCTCCAGTTGAGCAGTTCTTTGTTACAATAATCTCCAAGCTAGGGTTTTCATACCCTCGAACCATATTTATACTAAATATGTCTAGCAAGAGAAACATCTAGAGGAAGATCCTTCTAGAAGCGGAAGCTTCTATTAGGTCTTCTTACATCCGCCTTATTCTATTTTATTGAAAGGCCTTATTAATACTAGCCTTTATTACATCCCAATATATTGCACTACCTATGTGCGGGTTAGGACCCTAACATGTCTGCCCCCTTAAAAATAGCCTTGTTCTCAATGCTTGAGATGTGGAAACAACTGCAGAATGGTAGTTGGTTCCCAAGTGGCATCTGCTGGAGTTGTATCTTTCCACTGGAATAACACTTCCTTGATGGTTCTCTGACGCAGGCAATGCTCATGTGGGTCCAAAAATGCTTCTGGATGTAGCCAAATGAATCCTTCTTCAGCTAACTTTGGAAGGTTGGTTTGAATTTGGCACCTAGTTCCAATCACCTTCTTTAAGCATGAAACATGAAAAATAGGATGTAGCTTC
>JASDQU011403978.1:17517-34859 GCA_032191745.1 Picea mariana
GTGAGCTTCCAGGTATTGGCTACGGGTATGGGCCATGAGGATGGGTGAACTGAAAAGGGGCAGTTGGGGTCAAAAATTTTGCCAAAAAATGATATGGATGAATGTGATAAGGGAGAAGAGATGAATCCAATGGAATAGGTCTCAAATAATGGTGAAAACATTTCCAGTCTTTTTTTTTTTTAACACCTACGGAGTTATACTTCGGTTTGAAGAATACTGCAGTGATGAAATCCCCAAATGCTTAATGAAAAAGAAATTTGTATTTACTTGGCAACCCTAACACAGTTGTGAGGCAATAGATCTTGTTTGTTTTAATTTGTGTATGTTTCTATCGCCCAAGTGTTAAGTATTCAAGGGTTCTATAGACAAGGGTTTTCCCTGTGCTATAGCTCTCTAATATAGGTGCGAGGTCCAATAGTAGTACTCGGCCCAATATCTCAGGGCACTAACTAAGGAGGATAGACCGTACCCTTAGCCATACTACCCAACTATCCAGGTACTAGAGAGTATCTTCCTAAGTGTTGTTCTCAGTGGCACTATAGCAGTCAGGCGGTCGATTAGTTTATCTAAAGAGGGCTTCAGGAAATCTAGGCCGATCCATACACAGGTGTTGTATGATGCACTACCACTCGAAGGGGTACCAATAGGGGTTACAAGGGTGGCCAAAATATGTGCACTTAAGAACCACCTGTATTTCCTGCGTGTATGAAACCCTCAACAATGGGTTTATGAGTGTAATGATAGATCTTTGTGGCTTAAAGATGTAGAAATATGTCTCTACCCTGAAAAAAAATTCCCACAATTTATGCCAAGGAAAGTGCTCTGATAGCGCTTGTAATATACCAGATATAAAAAGTTTGCAAAACATAAATAAAATTATAGAAATGGCGGAATAATAGTAATATAGCCAGTATAATATCCACAATAACACATAAATGATATAAGAACAACAACAAAAATAGCACTTTGATTCAGAAAGCAATGTTCACGAGCCTCTTCGAGGGGGTAACCTCCAGTCTAGCAACGCTCTGTTACAATAATCTCCAAGCTAGGGTTTTCATACCCTTGACCCTTATTTATACTAAATATGTCTATCAAGAGAAGCATCTAGAGGAAGATCCTTCTAGAAGCGGGAGATTCTATTAGGTCTTCTTACATCCGCCTTATTCTATTTTATTGAAAGGCCTTATTAATATTAACCTTTATTACATCCGAATATATTGCTCTACCTATGTGCGGGTTAGGACCCTAACACAATCACTTTTTCTGCTTTTGGCTTGTAGAGAAATCGAACATTATTCGATGTTGAGTTTATATTTCTTCCTTTTCCATATCCTTGATGGTTCATAACTATTGAAATATTTCTTTGGTTCCTTTGGAGGAAAAATCAATCTACAATCTTTGGTCATGTGTCCAAAAGTGTTGCATTTATAGCATTCTAGTTCATTATTTAATGATTAAAAATTGTTATAGTTTCTCTTATATGATTCATGAGGCTTTCTGATATGATTGATTCTAGAGTATCCTTCAAAGTTTCTTTTGTTCTTAGCATAGGCTCTACAGTTTATAGCCTTGTGCCCCAAATTGTTAAATGAATAACATAAACCAAGAAAAATGGTTTGGTACCTGAGTTTGGGGTATCTTGTAAATGGTGTTTCTCTTATATAATATTCGTTTTGGTTTCTCCCCATTTCATGATTGTTCTCCATTCATGTATTTCATTCTTCCTTCTTGATGGGACCTATGGTGACTTCTGCATAACTTCTTTGTTCTTCTTCCTTTTCTGTCGTCATGGAGACTGAACCCTTCTTAGTATGCATTTATTTGTATCCTAGTCCAGACTTGTCATAGTATGGTCTTCGAAAGCTGATGATTTCATCGAGTATTTTGGTGTTGTTTTGTTGTATGTATTTTTTCTAAGGTTCCTTCCTTAGTGATATTATTTATGCTTCCAAACTTTCCTTCATTTTATCCTTTTATTCCAATTGGTTTTCGAGGATTTCCTCAATCCTTCTATCTTCTTCTACTTGAACCTTTAGATTCATAATCATCTTTTGGACTTATTCATAGTTAGGATTTTGAGAACCCTCCTTTATCTTGATCAATTCTTCCTTTAGTGACTTCTTTTTTTTCCTTTCTCTTTTTAGCTAATTTAAGGGACTACTTAGTTCTACTTCAATATATACTTCACCTTCTTCTTCATAATATTCTTCATCATTTTCAAGTTCCATAAAGAGTAGTCTTTCTAAATCACTATCACTATCATCATCCTCATCTGATGAGGAACTGTCTTCTCTTGACTAGAGACTTTTTTTAAAGAATTTTCTTTTATTTCTTTTCTAGTATCCTTTCTTATATTTATTTTTTTTCTTGGGAGATTCTTATTCATCACTATGTATATTCTTATCATAGGGTCATTTAGTAGAAAAATTACCAATTTTAACACAATTAAACCCTTTTAAATGAATCTTACATTTATGTTTGTCAGTTCCTCTCTTAGACTTCCTTATGAATTTTTCCATTTCTTCATCTTCATCTGAATCGTCATTGCAACTACAATTTGACTTTGAATTTTTCTTATTATTCTTGGTATTATTGGATGCTTTGAAATATGCTTCCTTCCTGGATGGATTATCCTACTATGTTTTCATATCATAAGTTGTAAGGATTCCAAGTAACTTGTCCATGCTCAACGTAGTAAGATCTACTATGTCTTCTAGGGATGAAATCTTAGAATCAAATTGAATTGGAATAGATATTAGTAATTTTTGAACAATTATTGGTTCTTTAATTTATTGTCCTAATCCTTTAATATAATTCAGTTTTTCATCAACTCACTGAAAATAATTTGCAATATCTTCACATTCCATCATCTTTAGTTGTTCAAATTGACCTCTATAAGTTTGTATCTTGGTCCCTTTGACTTTTTCATATCCTTCATAACTATTTTGAATTTTGTCCCAAATATCATTTCCATAGTGACAATGCATAACCTTGACATATACTATGTTATTTAGGCCACTCAGAATAACATTCTTGGCCTTCAATTTTTTTTCATAACTTTTATTTCCATCTTTATCTATTGGGGGAGTGGCATGTGCCTTGTATCCGTCTACGACTACTTGCCAGACATCAAATCCTTGTGCTTGCAAATATATTTTCATCCTTCTATTCCATAAGGCATAGTTCTTACCATCAAACACTGACGTTCCATTCTTTTTGCACTCCATGATCTACCTTCGAATGGTTAGAATGTTTTTAAAGTACCTTCTCTCATACCAATTGTTTGAATACTGAGAGGGGGGGTGAATAAGTATTAGGAAATTTGTATCACTTGTAATCACAAGATGAAAAAATTTAAGATATAAACAATTTACCACTTATGATTGCATTCAAGATACCATAAACATGTAACCACAAATACATAGTACACAATAATTGTACGTGAAAACCCAAATGGGAGAAAACCACATAGTGCTTTCTTATATATAAGAATATTTCATTCATAGGAAGCACCAACATCCAAAACTCTCCAACACCAAATGGAAGGAGACACAAACCCCCTATTTGTAGGCTCCAACTTGAAGGAATGTACAAGTACCTATCCTTTCCCCTTCCTTTATCCCTTTAATATAAATTGAGACTCAACCTGTCACTGTTATTGTAACTAATAAGGATACGTCATCATCAAAACTAGATACGACCTAACTGATACATCATCTTCATAAAAAACTGGATCCACCACCACTGATATATCATCATCATCATCAAAATTCGATACACCATAACTTATACATCAACATTAACAACCGAGGTCCACTTAGAAACTAGATACACAAAAATATCCTAGATCCACATGGGTCCACTTATAAACCCCAACATCACTTCTTAAATTTACATAAAAGAGAACTTAGAATTGTATCTCAAATATGTAAACTTGTAAGATTCACCACAAGCTCAATTTTCCATTTATGATTCTAAAAATTGGACCTAATATATTAGGATATTTTATCCTTCTGATGAAACAATTTTAATTTATTTGGGCCTACCAAGCTTCAGATATAGTTGTTTTATCTCAAAAATGTAATGCCATTTCTAAGGCTTCATAGAAAAATAAAATAAATTTGTATTTTTTCACCAAATGTAAACCTTTAACAATAATTTCTATGGCACTAATTTCCAAAAATTTAATTTTCAAATTTCACATTTTACCAAATAATTTCAATATTCATAACTTGATTCAAGAGAAAGTAAAATAGAAAAACACTTGTTTAAGATGTTGTCCCTTGAGGTGCTAAAATTGTCTGCTACCAAAATCTTGATTGCCTTCTACCAAGATCTTGAAACTACCTGAAAATTGAGTGTTTTCCTCCCAGCGAGCTAGGAACATAGCCTATCCATCTCCCTAGCTCCAGGAAATCTAATTTCCCGTTCCCCGATCCAAAAATCCCAACAACTCTAGTCCACTAGTAATCCCACCCAAATTTCTCCACCATTTCCTCCTCAGCTCTCTCCTTCCTCTCCCTTCTCGAATCCCCCTCCCAATGTACCCAAACCCCTTGCTTATCCCCCTCATCCACCTACTTCCCCCCNCATAATTTTTGCAGCCTCCCTTGTCCCTTATCATTCATTCCCTACCTACCCCAAAGCAATAAAATATTAATTCTTTTGATTTTTTCATTATTGGATTTAAAAGATAAATATAAAATTTTATTAACGCAATAATAAATTGACTTAATTTAACTAAATTAATCATAATAATCAAATTAAATTAATTGGTTGTTACATACACCCACCCTTTAAGAAACTTCATCCCGAAGTTATAGTAACTTACAATACAAGGATAGCAATAACATGATCCATACATCTAAATCAGATAGACACATCATCAATTTACACATTCATAAATACTAGTATACATGTGTAAGGAATGTATGCGTAAATAGCACATACAATACTGACACATGTACTAATGACAATAATTATCACATCTAATGTAATTCGTTCATGCTTCCAATTCAATCATAAAAGTTATTCATTTCATGAATAATAATAAACCATTTAAAATATTTGTAGAATCCTTCAATTATAATAATTTAAAACAAGTAGCATTAACTTAGATAATTGTATTTTAGTTAAGAATTGTTTTTTTTAAACACGAGGAAATCGAGAAGTTCTGCTATAAGATTAAAACTCCACACACTCTCAACTACTTCTAATCATCCTTCCTCCCTAACCTACTTCCATATTCCATGCATATCCTTCATCTGCTGGACTATCCTTGAGCATCAATTATATTGACCTAACTCCATATAGAACCCGTAAGAGGAAGTGTCAACTACCTTTAGAAAGCTTCCCTAGCAGGCAACTTGAAGTCATCATCACACTTCTAGGGGAGCATGATCTAACACCATCCTCCAATGATTCCAAGCTTCATAGGACACATGGTGGGAAATTCCTTCACCCATCTTGATAGAACTAGGGCCAACACCCTATCATGGACCATATAGTGGCACTATATTGTTGGGATTTTGTCAATGTATATTCAGTTTCATGCAGTCATGCTACCTGGAAAAAAATCATGCACTTTCCCACATATCATAGCAATGCATTTGAACCAAAATAATTTCACATACAAAGATTCATACCATATTATTTCTTGGTCGATGTTCACAACATCAACCCTTTATTATCATTATCCTTTGTCTATTTCATAGCCCATTAACCTGTATATTAGTTATAGAAAAAACTCACACATATCCATACAAATTATCATGTAAACACATTTAACCATATCATTAACTCAGTATCCACATACGAACATATTTAAATTTCAAAATTTTCAAGAAACATTATCACATAAATCACATAACAATAAAAATTCATAGTATTTACATTCACATAGGTCCATATGTCCAAAATTTAAAGTATCAAGTAATCAATGTTCCATAGATCATAAGCAAATAAATATATGACTATGCCATAAGTAATTATAGTTATCTAATTCAAATGGGTCATTACATACATCCATCCTTTGGGAAAAATAGTCCTAACGTGGTACAAAAGTGAGGGATGATATTGTCGTAAGGTCTTTGCATCCTCCCAACTAGCAGATCTTAGGCTATACGTTTCCCATTGGACCTTAAATTGGTCTACCAAACGATTCCAGAGTTTTCAGACCCTATGGTTCAATATGTGTAATGGTTCGACATGATGGTTCCCACGTCCGAGACCTGTAATTCCTTCCAATATAGTTTGTGAGATTCATCTGCAACATAATGACATAGAACAGATACATGAAAAACATTATGAGTTTTATGCAAGTGGTATGGAAGTACGAGACGATAGGAAATGGTTCCAATTATCTCTTGGATTTTGAACGATCCTATAAATCAAGGTGACAAATTGGTCCCTTTCCCAAACTGAATGGTACTCTTATTACGCCAGATACAAATGAAAATTTGATCTCCCACTTTATAACTTTGGTCAGTCCTATCTGCATAAACATACATTTTCTATCTATCTTGTGCCTCCTTAAACCATTGTCCAATCTAAATAACTTGTTCCTCCATCTATTAAATTGGTTCCAACCCTATTGTCACTCGATATTCTAAGCTTTCATGACTCAACGGTGACCTGCATGGCCTTCCATACAAAGCTTCATAGGGAGAAATTCCAATTGAGCTGTGAAAATTGTTATGGTAGGTGAACTCTACTGAGGGTATGTACTTTTCCCATTGGGTTTGATTATCCATAACATACATCCTAACCATGTCTCCATAACCTAGTTTACTCTTTTAGTTTTCCCATCTGTTTTAGGATGATATGTTGTGCTTAAGTTCAACTGAGTCCCCAATGTTGACAACAAAATTGTCCAAAATATAGATGTCAATCAAGAGTCCCTATATGAAATGCCTTCTTGGATAAACCATGCAGACAAATTACTTCACTTATAAAAAATCATTCCACATCAGTGAAATCATAAGTGTCTCTAACTGGAATAAAATGAGCACTCTTGGTCAAATTATCAACTATCACAAGAATGGAATTATGTCTGTGCGATGTGAGTGGAAATGCCACAAACAAATCCATAGAAATTACTTCCCTCTTAGACATAGGAACATCACGTGGTTGTAGGAGACATGTCAAGTGCTGATGATAAGCCTTCACTTACTGACAATCAAGGAACTTGGTGAAGAAATGGACTACATCACGCTTCATTCCTACCTAGAAGAAAATATTCTCCACATATGCATACATTTTCTTCACATCCAAATGTGGATAGTAAGGTTCTCTATGGGAATCCTTGAGTATGATGCTTTAAATATCCCCACTCAAGGGGACGTATATTCTTCCCTGATACCTTAACAATCCATCTTCTTCAAGGATATACCATTCATAATTTGGCTCTAATTTCCTCCCACTCTATAAAGACAATGTAACCTTTAAATACCAACTATCTCCAAGAACTTGTCCCAACACTCGCTCCCTAAAATTAACTTTTAAGGGAACCGAGGAGAATATGCATGGTATTCTTCTCACATAATCCAATGCGACATTCTCCTTTCCCTTGATGTATAAAACTCCAAACTCATACTCACTCATAAACTCACTCCGTCACCTCTTCCTTGCATCAAGATCCATTTGAGTGAATAGATTCTTTAAGATTTCATGGTATTTTTTGAGCTCAAATATTTGCCTCACTAGATAATCCCTCCAAATATTTAGAACTAGCGTTACAACTCCCAAATCTAAATCATAAGTAGCATATATCTCCTCATGTTTCTTAAACTTTATTGACTCAAATTCTATCATCCCCCCATCCTACATTAGCATGTCCCCCAATCCTTTCTTTGAGGCATCCATGTATAGTGTGAAGTCTCTTTCCATATATGACACTCATAAAATGGGCACACTATTTGGTAACCTCTTAAGCTCAATGAATGAAATATCATATTCCTCTGTCCATTCATATCCGACCCCCTTGCATTGCAAGGTGGTGATGGGTTTCTCTATCTTAGAGAACCATTCTAAAAAGATTTGATAATAACCAACTAGCCCCATGAAGCTTCTCATCTCATGAGCATTTTTCGGCCCTCGCCAATCCATGATGGATTTCGCATTTTGGGGGTCTATAAAAATTCCTTCATTGGAAATGATATGGCCTAAATAATGAATATCTTTCTGGAAGAAAAAAATATTTGACAACTTTCCATACAACATGTTCTCTCTAAGGCATGACAACACGAATCACAAGTTTTCCTCATGTTCTCTTTCATTCTTGGAATATATGAGGATATCATCAAGAAAGATATGTACAGAGTCGTCTAGGTACCTTCAGAATACACCATTCATGAGGCTCATGAATACTGGTGGTGCATTGGTGAAACCAAAAGGTACTACAATGAACTCGTAATGCCTGAATTGAGTTTGAAACTCAGTTTTAGGAATATCACCTTCCTTAATCCTTAACTTGTGATATCATGATTGCAGATCAATTTTTGAGAAAACTACTAATCCCTTCATATGATCAAATAGATCATTTATTCATGGTATTGGGTACCTATTCTTCATTGTAGCATGGTCCAAGTCCCTTTAATCTATGGATAGTTGTAAGGAACCATCTTTCTTCTTGAAAACAATTACTAGTGCACCCCAAGGTGAAAAGCTAGGCCTTATCAACCCTAAGTCAATTAGTTCCTTTAGCTTCATTTGAAGATCACAAATTTCTCGCGTCGTCATCCTATACAATGTCCTGGAAATTGGCTTTGCACTAGGTTTTATCTCAATGGTAAAATCAAGCTCCCTCTCAGGAGGTAACCCTGACAACTCTTTTGGAAAAATATTTTCAAATTATGAAAATATTGAATATTAATCCATAGAGGGTCCTTTCCCTTCATTGACTTCTTCTACTACATATAGTCAAAAACCTTGTCTCATGCAATATTTAACCTTCATTTTTTAGATAAAGTGTAGCGATGCCTTCTTACGTATACCATGGATATCTATTGACCTTCCTTCATCGTCAACAAAAAGAACCCTCTTCACTAAAAAATATACCATAGCTCAATGGAATTCTAACTAATCCATCCCAATGATTAGGTCATACGTCCCTAGAGTAGTGATGTACATCTTCAAACTAGTAGTACATACTCACATATCTACAAGACAATTATCGATGCTAGGTCATACCACTTGTTTTTCCCTCAAAGCCATCTTGGCTTGTTTAAAGTCACCGTGCTTGTAGGTTTCCATCCCATACTTTTCTAATTCACAAGGTGAAATGAAACTATTTATAGCACCAAAATGAAATAAAATTTGAACATTAACATGGTTTAGAATACCTAGCGACTCCACCACAGTGGATTGCTATTCTACCTGGAAGTTATTAATGGTTGCATAAATCTAGTGGATATTACTCTCTCTTCCCATTCAGGCCTTTCCTTCTCTATGTAAAAGGCCTAATTGTGACTCTAGACAGTCACATTGGTAATGGGTTCTTCTACACCCCTAACAAGTAGCATGATATGGAACCTGCAAAATTCCCTGTGAAGGCCTATGAAATGAGTCATTTCCCATGGATCCCCTGCCCCTACTAGCTACTCCTCGAGAAGGTCGTGGACTTTCTTTCATTCTTGCCGATGAGTGGGATGTTTTAATAATTACCATTGATATACATACTGAAATTGTTCTAGGTGTGACTCTATTTCCATAAGGAGGTGGCCTAGAGATTCCTCTCCAGGAGAAGTTCCTAGGGTCCTTCCCCCTGAATCCAGATGATGTGGAATATTTTATCTCATACATTCATATGCTCTTCTACGTAATGATCATTTTCTAATGCTTTAGCTACTGACGATGGTTTCAACATCAACAACATGGCCCTTATATTAGGGTTTAACCCATACACAAAAAATTCTTCTTGGCATTGATCGACATCCATATATGAGACATACTTTAATAACTTCATGAACCTAATTTCATACTCTTCCCTAGTTCAGTTTCCCTGGATTAGGGCATGAAATGCTCCTACCTGTTGCTCCTCATAGTAAGCAGGTAAATATTTTCTTCGAAAACTTTACTCAAAAAGATCCCAAGAAATAGTGTGTGGGTTAAGGTTCAACTACCTCTCCATATTACCCCACCAATTCAACGCATAGTCCCTCAACTTAAATATATTGATCGTTTCTTTGATGTGGAAGCATAGTCTCTCAAGGATAAAAATCTTGTCATTCCTTCCAAGCATGCCTCTGCACATTCACTTGCATGTCCCCTGACAAACTTTGGGAGTTTGATATTTTTTTAGTTTTCTCATGATGTCCCCTAGTGGAGGCCTTCCCTATGAGTCCCTCGAAGCTTTAGGGTTACCCACTCCAGATGGGGTGGGTTCCACTTTGACACACATTGATTGGAATCCCTTTAATGTCTCATTAATATCCTCTAAGGAACGCAAGATGAGAGATAGCTTGAGCGATGGTAGTGATGGTACAAGTATCGATGTTCCTTGTGATGGTGGCCCCCGACCTCGATTTCCCTGGGCCCTAACCATCTTGATTGATTGAATCTGAATTCTACTAGATCTTATTAGCAAAGGGTTTAAGGAATTCAACGTTTTACTTAACTTATGTTTTCAAATGTAAGGTTTAGGTGTAAGTTTCTTTATACATGTCTGTAAAAAATATTAATTACATAAGTTAAATGGCTAAAGGTTAGGTTTTAAGAATCTAATCTTGGTAACTTTGTCTAGGTGAGTCTCTAACTCCCTCACCTTCCTAACTGTGCTAGCATGCGGGATACCCACCAATTATGGTAACATACTTCAATAATCAACTGTTTAACCCTATCCTATATCAACACACAACACTTTTATTAATCACCCTTAGGAAATTGTGGTTATATGTCCTTGTAATACCTTAATTTCCCCTATCTACTATTCAATACCTTAATCTTAGTTATCCTACTATTTTAGAAATTTATTTACCACTTACTATTTTGTAATTTAACAATGAAATATATATGACCATACCAAAAAGGACTACATATATAACCATTTACCATTTATTTTATGCCTATTTAATTATGATTTTATATATATACCCCCCCTTTTGTATAACCTAAACCATTTTTTTTAATCAAGGTACTTTACATATATAAAAATTTTAATTTTTTTTTATATAATTACCCATATATAAATATATATATATATATATATATAATATTAGTCACCTAGTTCGTGTTCATGTTCGAGTTCAGCAAGCTTGAAGTTTTCCAAAAATTCGACACTCAAATTTTTGGGGATAAAATTCGGCATTAAGTTTGACATAGTACAAAATTTGAAAAAATAAAAAATATATATTCAATACTCTTATTATAAGTTTATCATACATATAATAGAAATGAAAATAGAATACCAACATGATTAATCATGAAAGACATATATTTTAAAAACACATCGTCATGTTAAAAAGATAAAAATATGTTCATGAAAGTTTGAAACATAGCATTAAAGACATGGACATAACATTAAAAAGTTTTTAAAAAGTCAGTGTGCAAAAATAAAACTAGAACAAGAACACAAGTTTCATTCTTGATGTTCTTGTGGTCTACTTGTTACATCCAAAAGCTCTATGTCATCAAGAGCTGTAGGGGCAGTAAAACCACTAGAATCATGATCACCACTAAATTCAGCACTAGCTAAGGCTCTATCACTCTCAATGCAAATATCATCTCCATCTTCTAGTGCATCTGGAACAGGACTGATCCATGGAGTGGAAGAACTGGATGGGTTTTTAGACACATTCTTTAAATCCAACTTCAAGTTACTGTGAACATAAACAAGATCTTCTAATTTTCTAGATAATAATCTATTTATTTTCTTGGAATGAATATCGTTAAAGGAACTCCAATTCATTTCACAAGTTAATGCACTTGATCCCTGGCTCCAGCCACAATTTGAAAAATTTTGCAATTATGGGGAACTTGATCCATAAAATTCCCACCATATTGCTCCAACAACTTTAGTCCTATCATACTTTGTTGTTTTGGTTCCAAATGCCCCTTCTTTTAATCTATATGCTCTGAGATGAGATCTAACAAAATATGCAATTAATGGATTTGGAAGTAGCTTGTCAATAGCCTCATAAAGTCCACTCATGACTTAGTCATCCTGATGTATTGATATTCCAAACAATATAGGGTCTAAATAGCAACATGTTGCATGTAAAGGACTACGCATAATATTCCATCTTCGATCAATTACCTCCCATATCTCCTAGTAATTAGCTTCCACATTATCAAAAGCAGTTGCAATGGCTTCCTTGCAACGATCCATGCCCTCATAAATAAAACCTATAGAAGGTTTGTCACCATCAACCATGTAGAGCACATTAACAATTGGATTACACATTTTTAAAACTTTGTGAGGATTTTCCCAAAAGCTATTGTTGAGCACTATTTGTTCCACATTTTTTCCTTTTGATTCTTTTGAAAGGTGAGATCTCTCCCACTCAGTATTGTAGAAAATAGGTCTTAGGCTTGTTTTTTCCCCAACAACTCTTTTCGGAGTAATGTAAAATGTAGCAAACCATGTATCACAAGGCGTGAACAGCTCTCTAGTTGCATTTTTCTTGTATATTCTCAAACTGAGAAGATGGTTGATGATAAAATTTGCAATTGTTTTTCCTCTGCGAATTGTCTCATTGACCCATGGAAATTTGGCTAAATCATGAAGTAATAAATCCAAGTAGTGAGTTGCACAAGGGGTCCAATAAATCCTTCTGTACTTCTCCATAATCATCTTTCATGCACCAACACAATTTGAGGCACTATCTGTGATAACTTGGACAACATTTGCCTCCCCAACCTCCTGAATTGATTCATAAAAAATTCTAAAAATAAATTTTGATGTTTTCACTTCGTCCATTGCATTAAATTCTTTCAAAAAATATACCCCTTGATGGGAATAAAACAACACATTGATCAATGTACGATGACACAAGTCTGACCAACCATCACTCAAGATCGTACAACATGTATGCTTCCAAGATTGTCTAATGTCATCCAACTTGTTTGTCACTCTATCATTTGTTTTGTTGAGCAAAGTGGTCCTTAAAGCCTCAGATTCAGGAGGCACATACTCCTTGCAAAAATCAATTTCTTTTTTGAATGCATTTTTAAAATATGGACTCTTGGCCACGTTGAATGGAATTGCACATGCATAAAACAATTCAGCAACAACATCATGAACTTCTTGTTTTTCAATAGGTTTCCAAAATCGGTTTAATGTTTTTGTTCCACCTCCTTTTGCTGGAGCATAACTTGAGCCACCCATATTTTATGAAGAATGAATGGTGTTTTAGGAAGACATGAGAATCTCCCTTTCAATCTCTTGCCTCTTCATATCCATTTTCCCCTTTTCTACCTTTGATTTATTGTAGTCTTTCTGCAGTGAATCTTTATGGTCATTAGATATATTTGTTCATGCTTCCACACCACCTCCACTATCATTACTGATTCCAAGGAGGTGGTCCACTTCTCCTGTTAAAGCGCCACTGACGTTATGTCCACATAACTAACAGAGAAGACTATTTCCTTCTTTCTTGACATGTTTCCATGCCTCCGCTGTAGATTTTGAAGATGTCATTGATGACTGAATGAAGGTTTTGCTGCCTGCAATTGTAAATTTTTATGTACAGTAAATTATAATTAGATTTTAAAACTATATTATGATAGATTTAAAAGTAAATACAACAAAATTTTAAAAATTTCAATCAATTAGATTTTAAAATTTTCTAACAACCTAAGTTTAAAACATTAAAAAAAAAATATATATATATAGTTAAAAAATAGAGTGGCTGGACAATTTTAAAATATATATATATATATCTATATTAAAACTACAAAAAAAAAAAAAATACAGTAAAAAAATACAAGAAAAATTTAAAATACAAAAAATAAAAAATAAATTAAAACTTATCCGCATCCTACAGGCTTGGAGTCTTGGAATTGAACTCTCGAAGTCAGGGTCGGGTCCCGGGAGGTTGGAGCTAATGTCAGTGTGATTGTGGAGTCGTGGTCGGGACTCGGGAGCAAGCCTCAAGGTTGTTGTTGCGTGCGCCGTGGAGTCGGGGTCCTGGGTCGAGAGCTAGGCTTAGTCATCTGGTTCTGGAGATGTTCTACTTCTTGTTGTGTGGAGTCGAGGAGAAGCGAGCTAGCCTCGAAGACTAGAGGCTACTGCTGCGTCGATTCGCCAGTCGGGGAGAGCTAGCATGGAGTTTGTTGCTGCGTGCGAGAGTCTGTAGATGATGTTGCTTCTGAGCGATAGTATAAACCTATAACTTTATTGCATGCTGCCGGGTTTTTTCCAAACGAGAAATTTCCAAGATAGAACACGAACTTGAAGCCTAACGAAGGCGAACTCGGAAAATCGAATAAAATCGTGAATAAAATCGATTAAAATCAAAATTAAGTTCGGGTTCGACTTTGCCATTAAGTTCGGCGAACTCAAACGATTAAATTCGGGGTCTGATTAAAGTAGCAGATTTTTTTTATTTTTAACCATAAAATACGGCGAACCCGGTGAATAACTATATAATTAACCATAAATATATAATATATTTTTTATAAATTAAACTAAAATTAATTTATAAAAATAAACCCTAAAAAAATAAATAATAATAAAAAAAAATACAAATTTGAATATATATATATATATATATATATATATATATATATATATTATTACTTCCTATAACAATAAGTGAAGCAGAGTTGTGGGAAGTCGAGATATATGAGAGGAAAGACTCCAACATCATCTAAAAATTAAAATTGTATTACCCAACAGACTAAAAAATTTGCAGCAATGAAGAAATTCAACATCAGTATTTATTGAAGCCAAAGATTATGAATCCTATTCTTAGATATTTTCAAGCTCGTGGCGATGAGGTTGCTCATTTTCTCCAGCATTTCCAAATGGCTTACCCATTCTTCAAACTATGTTTCATATATACTATACAGTGATAAATACATGGCGCTTTGTGCCCTAGCCGCCTCTAAGTCCTACTTAATCGATAGCTTCATGGAACAAATAAATAATAATAACAAAATTAAATATAATTAAATAAACAATTTCGATTAAAATTAAGTAAAATTTTATCTTTAAATCACAATAGGAAGCATGGACCCACATGACGTCCATGTGTTTCCCTTTACTCCATTCTCCATAAACAAAAATTGGGACCCGTTAAGTCCAATCTCCATCATTCACTCTTCACTTCGCCTGTCGTCTGTTCATTTTTTCTCTGTACACATTCAGGTTCGAGGGCGTGGGCTGCCCTGATGAACATGGACGGGTTCTAAAATGATTCAACCCTCAATAGCCACAATCACCTTACTGAAAAATGGTCATCGCACTTGCAGGTGCCAGGCTCGAGGGTCAATCTGTCTAGAGGCTCTAAAGTTGTCTTAAAACCTTTGAATCTCTAGCAAAAAGCTCATCCCATATCTCTGTTAACATGGAAACGACCATGAGACTTCTTCATTATTCTCTTTCCTTGGGGCCACTGTAGCATTGACGTCCTCCTGCATGGGATATGAGCACATAATTACTAAGAGTGGCATGGGTGCAACCTCCCTAGCTGTGACAAGGTCGAATTTCATGGTGAGGGCTCAAATCCATCGAGATTTCAGAGGAAAAATGAGGGAATTGAGTAGTGGTATCTCCAAAATGTAGGGTTACCTACTCGTAAGTGAGGGGCAGGACCCATGGCCGCCACTGGAAGGATAGACATTGTGGGTGCGGCTTGTTCTCAGAACGATTTTCGCTTAGGAGGTGGGCATGTTTCACGACATTCCTCCACCATACAGTTTCCACATTTCGGCTTGGACCATGAAGAGTAGTGTGAGGCACCATATGTTCTAGTGCGATTAGAAGAGCTACCAACTATGGAAAAATTGGTATCTTTGGAGGAGTTAATGGTGTGACAATGGCCTGTCCATGGCCAACCTAGTGACACGCGACTATGGTCAGTGACCCAGCCAGGGTGTGCCCATGGTGTTAAAAACCTTTGGTTTTTAAGGAAGAGAACTCATTTAAACTCTATAGATTGCAATTTTATATCTCGCTTAGAGTAGACACAATTTTTTTATTTTTTATTTTTTATTTTTAGCTCTAAAATGTTTACAAATTGTTTTACAAACTATACCATTGTAACTCTCAACATTTAAAAAAAAAACTTTTTATTATTTTTTTCTGAATTGTTTTGTGAATTATGCAATATAATTGCAGATTTGATATCTAAAATAAGCCCACAAACTTTTCAATACTATTCAATTGAATTATCTAGTGTATAGGTTGCATTCCATTTAAAAGGAGATTGATCTGAAAACCTAAACGAATTTAAAGATTACCTATTTTAATTTGTTTTTACTTTTTATTTTATTTATTCGTCTTTTGAAAGTAAGGGTTCTTTCATATGATGAATAGGTTAAGTGGCTGGAATAAGGGGATGGAGGTTGGAACAAGTCATGAGTACTTTTCTCTCTTTTTTTCCTAGGTTTTTCTCGTTATTTTCCTTAGGGTTTCTAGTTTCCTTTGTCGTAGGGTTATTTTTAAGAGTTTTAGGGGTCATTTCAAGGGTTTGATATTTGTGTGTGGGTAAGCCTTAGCTTTCAATTTTGAATACGGGATATGATACCATATGTAATTCCCTTTCTAAGGCTTCATATCAAAAAAAGAAAAATTGTATTTTTGCACCAAATGTAAAGCTTTAAAAGTAATTCCCATGTTAGTAAATTCCAACAATTTAATTTTCAAGTTTCATATCTTACCAAATAATTTCAATATTCATAACTTTATTCAAGAAAAATAGAAAAATACTTGTTGGAGATGTTGTCCCTTGAGGTGTTGAAACTTTCTTCTACCAAAATATTGACTGTCTACTACCAAGAGCTTGAAACATCCTAAAAAATGAGGGTTTTCCTCCCATCTAGCTAGGAACATTGCCTCTTCGATGCCCTACCTCTAGGAAATCTGATTCCTTGGCCCCTGAGCCCAAAATCCTAACAACTCGAGTCCACTAGTAAGCCCACCCAAATTTCTCCACCATTTCCTCCTAAGATCTCTCCTTCCTCTACCTTCTTGAATCCCCCTCCCAATGCACCCAACCCCCTTCCTTATCCCCCCATCCAACTACTTTCCCCCCTTCATAAATTTTCCATCCTCTCTTATCCCTCCCCATTCATTCCCTACCTACCCCAAATAAATACCAAAATAATTCTTTTGATTATTGCATTACTGAATTTAAAGCAGAAATATTAAATTTCATTAACTCAATAATTAATTGACT
>JASDQU011403980.1:31163-42970 GCA_032191745.1 Picea mariana
AATACAGTTCGCATATACATCATTTGGTCGTAGTCATACATTATATCTACATTGAGCATTAATTAAACTAGGGATTATAGCGGGGATGTTACATTCCACCTCCCCTACAATTGTGCATTTTCCTTGGTGCACACTATGCCAATATACAAATTTACATCACAATACTTTAAGAAATAAAATTTTGCAATTTTACAACTCCAACAACAGTTCCAACCAAAATATCTTATTCCTCTCAACCCGCTGACCCAAGGAATGTACCCCCTTCATTGTTATTAGTCCATCAGGTTGTACCATTCATTTGTCAGGGGTCCCAATGCAAGTTGGATAGGACTCTAAGATGTGGTTCCAGAACTCTAGTTGCTCAAAATGGAATCTTACATTCTTATATTCTATTTTCTTTAAAATTGAAAAAAATTTAAGCGTATTCCTCCCGCATGTTTTCTTCGTTCTCCCGTGTAGCATCTTTGGGGTCGTAGAAGGTTCATTGAACCTTTACCAAGCCTATGGCCTTATTCCTGAGCACTTTGACTTTCCGATCTAGGATATATACTAGTTCCACCAAGAAATCCCCTTCATTTTTTACCTGGATCACAATCTAATCACTTTTGTTGTTAGGATCAGATACATATTTATTTAACAATGACACATGACATACATTATTCATTCTCATGGATGTAGGAAATTCTAGCATGTATGCAACTAGCCCTATCTTTTCTAATATTTCAAAAGGTCCATAATATCTTGCTGCCAACATTGGGAAACTTCCTAATCTTAGAAAACTTCTTTTTTCYTTCACTCTTAAAAACACATGTTCGCCCACTTTGAAATCTCTRAAAGATTTGTTATTGTATGCATAAAWWTTTTKCCTATCCTGGGCATCCTTTAAATTATGCTTGATATGTGTCATCTTCTCTTCCATCTCCTTCAACAAATATGGCCCAATAACTTCTTTTCCTATTGGATTATCCYAGCTCATTGGTATGTTACACTTCCTTCCATACAACCCTTCAAATGGACTCATTTTTAATGAGGCTTGATACTCATTATTGTAAGAAAATTCAACTAAATGATTATAATCYTCCCACTTTGWTGGATGTTCCATCACATACATTCTAAGAATGTCATCAATTATTATGTTAGTCCTCTATATTTACCAATCTSACTCTGGGTGATACGATGTACTAAGATTTAGATTTGTCCCAAAGACTTTGAACAAGCCTTTCCAAAAATTGGATGTGAAATTTGAATCTATGTCTGAAACAATTTCCTTAGGCATCTCATGTAGCCTAGCAACTTCTTTCATATATATTTCTACAATATATTTCTACCTTGTGTGTTTTCTTCACAAGAATAAAATGTGTTGCTTTAGTTAATTTATCTACCACCACCATGATGGAATCATGTTGCTTCATTCTTATAGGAAGCTTAGTAATTAAATTAAATGTAACTACTTCCCAATTCCACTATGGAAATGGAAATGGTTGTAATATCCCTGTTGGATGTCTATGTTCAGTCTTCACTTTATGGCATTCTAGGCATCTGGATCTATAATTAGCCACTTCTTTCTTCATCCCTGAACAAAAGTATTGGATTATTACATCTACAATTCTCTTATGATATCTTGGGTGCCAAATATATGGAATATTGTGCATTTCCATTATCACTACATTTTTCATCTCATTGTAATTCGACACATACACTTTGCCTTTGTACATGATAATTTCATCTTCTTTCAGCTCATAATAATTAAATTTCTACTGAAATTACCTTGCTATAATGTTGCTTTTGTTTTAAAATATTCTTGATCTGAATTTGTTGCTTCGATAATTGTATCTTTTAGATCAATCTTGTACATGTTGATGGTTTCAATATGCATTTCATGAGCTCTCCTGCTGAGTGCATCAGCCACTTGATTCTCCTTGTCTTTTATATGCTTAATTTTAAAATCATATTCACTAAGGAATTCAATTCATCTAGTTTATCTAGCATTTAATGTTGGCTGACCAAACAAATGTTTCATACCACAGTGGTTTGTTTTAAGCTCAAATTTCCTCCCCATGAGGTAATGTCTCCACATTTTTAATGCATGTACAATTGATGCTAATTACAATTCATGTGTAGCATAATTCCTCTCGTGCTCTTTTAATTTTTGGGAGTCATAGCATACCACATACTATTTTTTTGTGAGGAATCCATCGAACCCTTCCTTGCATGCATCAGTGCACACACAAAAAATATTCATCTAGATATGAAATCTTCAAGATTGACGCACTTGTCAAAATTTCTTTCAATTGTTGAAAACTTTCTTTGAATTTGGGAGTCCATTCAAATTTCACTCTCTTCTTTTACAAAGAGGTGATTGGGATTGCAATATTTGAGAATCCTTTTATAAATCTTGAGTAATAACCAGAAAGAGCCATGAATGATCTAACCTCTATTGACATTCTTTGGCATTGGCCATCCTATAATGGCCTCTATATTCCCGGGATCAACGAATATCCCTTCTGCTGAAATTATATGCCCCAAGTAGTGAATCTTCTTTTGATAAAAGTTGCACTTACTTATCTTGGAATACAATTTATGCTCTATTAAAACTTTATCACCATCTTAAATGTTTCTCGTGTTCCTCCTTTGACTTAGAGTAGATGAGTATATCATCCAGGAACACAATTACAAACTTTTCCAGGTATTCCATGAACACTCCATTCATCATGAACATAAAAATAGTTGGGGGATTTGATATTCCAAATGGTACTACCATGAATTCATAATTCTTGTATATTTTCCTAAATGTTGTCTTGTCGATATCCTCTTCCTTGATCCTCACTTGATGATAAATCGATCTCAATTCAATATTGGAAAATATGTTTGCACCTTTCAGTTGATTAAATAAGTCATCAATCCTTGGAAAATGGTATTTTTTCTTTATGGTGACCTTATTTAGCTGTTTGAAATCAATACGCATTCTTAAGGTTCCATATTTATTTTTCAAAAAAATAACCAAGGCACCCCAAGGTGACACACTTGGGCGTATATACCCCTTCTTCAAAATATCTTCAAGTTGCATCTACAACTCTTTCAATTCAAGTGTTCCCATTCTATAAGGTATCTTGGACACTAGGGAAGCTCCCAGAATCAAATCGATAGAGAAATCAATGTCTCTATTTGGTGGTGATCCTAGGATTTCCCCCAAAACATCCTCAAAATACCTCAAGACTGGATGGTCTTCAATTCTTGTCACTTTATCTTTCACTGCCTCTTCCATATGGGCTACAAAAATCTAAAATCCCTTCCTGAAAATCTTCTTCAACTGCATAACTGAAATTCCTCTAACAACTACATCTCTTGGAATGCCTTGAACCTTTCCTTGTTTCCCTTCTTCATCAAGACATGTGATTGTCTTTTTGTAACAATCTAGAATAGCATGGTGTTTTTCCAACCAATCCATGCCAGTTAGACAATCATATGAACCCAATGGTATGATGTTTACATATACCTTTGTACTAAGTCCATTCATGTCTATCGAACAATCTTTAACTAGCGCATTGATTTTCCTCTTAGCCCCTGTGGAAAATTTAATTAACCAAGATTTATTATGCTTACTCCTTTGCAAGTGAAATATTTCAACAATGTTAGAGTTTATGTAACTATGGCTAGCTCCAAAATGAATTAAAATCTCTATGGGATAGTTATTAATCTTACCTTCCACTTCAATCATGGGGGATTGATATTATGCTTTCTTTTTTTTCCAAGGATGCATAAATCCTTGGCATGTTTCTACCCATGTCAACCACTATTTCATCCTCTTGAATGTTGTGTATAGTCCTCATTTTTTTCTCCTTTGTGAGGGAGGTCCCTATATAAATGATTCCCCTCACATCCCCAACATTGTACAGGTTTCTACCTTGGCCTTTTCCCAAATAAATATGCAGTATTGTGCTCAGTTTGGGTCGGTTGACATTGATAATTTTCTTTGGATTTTTTCTTTAAAAAGAGTGGATTAAAACCTTTCTTCCTTTGACTTTTACCCTTCATCTTGTCATTCCAATATTTTTGGAAAACTTTCCTTCCTCTGCTTTTCTCATAAAGATGTTTTTTTGTTCTTATGGATTCCTCCAAATTCCTAGGGTTATCATATTGTATCTTGTCATTGTATAAAGAAGGTAACTCACTCGGAAACCTTTGGATTTTGACCTTCTCATCCTTTATGAATTCAACATACTTCAGCAATTAAAAAAACATCTTCTCGTATTCATCCATTTTCATGCTTCCCAACTTGAATTCAAAGAAATATTTCATCTTCCTTTCATAATAATTCTCAGACAATATTTCTCTTGGAAATATCCTTTGAAATTCCTCCATGAGATCCTCTTCTCATCAAGGTGCTTGGATTTCTTAAGATGATCCCACCACATGGATGCCTTTACTTATGAGTGGTAGGTTTCAATTCTAGCTTCCACCATTGATGGGTAATCATGCAGCTGGAAATATTTCTTCATTTCCAATAGCCATGCCTCGTCCTCTTCTCATTTCCTATGCTCACCAATGAAATTTGGTAGCTTAATTTTCCTAAGTTCACCTTTCAAGATGTCTTCCTCATGCCTTCTTCTCTATCTCTTCACATGATACACACTTGGGTTTCTCCCTGGCCCTGAACTTGTATGAATTCTTCTTGTGAATTTCCTTGGAAAAGGATGGTGCCTTCTCATGCTTCTTGACTTCATGTCATTCCCTTAATCATCCCTTCTGCTATGGGATCTAAATGTTTCCACTTATCTAGCACTAGTTGTTTGCTTGGTGCCAGATTATATGTTAACTTGCTTATGCAACATATTCAGACTTTGAAGCATCTCTTCTTGAACCTTCATAATCCTTTCATTATCTGCCCTATATCTATGCACTTCTCTATGCATGCTTCTCATAGTTACAGGCTCATTCTTGCCTCTTCTTCCATTAGACTTTGTCTTAGCATTTCTCATGCTAACATGCAAACCTATGATCTCCTCCTCATGGCTGTAAGATCCCTGAGAATGTTCCATAACTCCAGTCCTCATATAAAAACCATAATTTCTTTCCTATACCTCCAATTCTGTATGAAATGTGCATGTAATAATTATTGGTAGCACATGCATATCATAAAACATTTCATCAATTAGAATGTAGGTTATTCTTCATCCCCACTTATGAAGGACACAATTCCCTATGTCAAAATATGAATCCCTTAGACATATTTATCTTTGAAGCATATCTCCATCGGTTGTACTCATGCCTCATTCTGAGTTATAAGTGAAAAGTTACAACATTTACAAGTTGCAATTTCCACTCACTTACTACTACAAATATGATTTATTACTTCCTGATAAAATTGCAATGCCCAATTAAAAATTCTTAGTGGATATATGTCTCCTCCTCCTCAAGAATTGTACTATATCTAGGGAGGTAATATGGGAGGTACTCAATGGGAATGGGGGTTATGTATGTAAGGTGAAATAGGTCCACCTTATTATTAAATAAGGCCCATTATGGTAGTTAGAGATAATAAATAGGATTTCTAGAAGATTCCTTCTCTAGAATGTTCCTAGAAGATAGATAATACTATATAAATAAGTATAGGCAATGTATTGAGACATGAAGAAGAATATTTCTATTGTACAAGCAAGTATTGCTTGAGGACTGTTATCCTTCCATAAGGATTAATATATGGTGATACCCTACCCCAAGGGTTTTCTCTATTTCTTTTGTTCATTGTTTCAATGAATGGTTTGTTGTTTATTATTGGCTTATTTCTGAAGGATATTTGCAGATCTGGTATTGGTATATAACAATACCTTTCCAATGACTATTCATTTACTCAAATATGAGCTTCCAGCTGAAATTTATGGTCCATGAAAAGTTTAGATTGTTTTCCCATTTTATCCTTGTATGTTACATGTGTCTTCTTTCTTTTCTTGCACATTTTTACATACCTATATTCCAAATCTGTCTCCATGGTTGTTATATATGGCTCCTAAGATTTCCATATACTGCTCCCATTCCCCAAACATACTTCTGAGCAAGGAGTTATGCCCTCTGGAAGTAAAATGGTGCTGGAATTTTACCCTTAATATTTTAGTTGTAAGTTTCTCATATGAATTCTATTTTGCACCCGGAGTAGCTCGTTGGAAATATCTCTTTGAGTTCTTTTATTTAAGCTACAAATGCATAGTGTGCCTTTGGTACACTCTGTTCTCGTGAGTTTTTATTGCTTAAAAATGTCTTTTAGGGCCTCAAAATCACCCCGAAAGTTTATGACCTTCAAAAAATATAAAATTTCATAAAAAAGTTGATTGTTTTATTATTATAACAACCTTTAAATCTGAGTCATTGATCCCAAATCGGGTGAAATATCATTTTTTGATCTGCTAATCCTTTCCAAACCCTGTGGATCAATTTCCACTGTCAATTGACAACTTAAAATAATCTAGACTATTGATTTCCAACAATACATCGACAATCAAAGATTTTTTTTTTTGTAAACCAAACTTGTAGAGCTAGATGATTATAGGAGGAATGCTTCAAATCAAATGGAAAAGAACCAAGATAATATTGAAAGGATGTTTGATCATAAATCAAGATAGAAAATTTTTGAAGACAATGACCTTGTACTGATGTGGGACAAAAGGAAAGAAAAGTCAAAATGCATAAGAAGTTTGATAGTGTATGGCTTGGTCCCTACCAAATTGATAAGAAGTCTAGTATTAAATCCTTCTACTAGACCACACCCAAGGGAGAGAAGCTACCATTAATTGTTAATGGATACCTTCTCAAACCTTATTTTTTAGGAGGAACTTGACTTCTTAGGCTCAACCTAAGACTAGATAGGTCACATTGTGTTCTTTCTTTATTATATTGTTTTCATTTTATTAATATTGTTCATTGCTTTATCATCCATTCATTTATATGTTATAAAAAGAAAAAATGATATATTTATGAAAATAAAATAAAATAAAATATTTCTTGCATGGTTTTATATTTTCATAAACCAAGGTGGATAACATCCCCCTTCCTTGTAGTACTAATGTTAGCATGGTAGAATGTAGCAGGATTTTAGAGTAATGCAAGTTGCAAGCCTTGGACTACCAGATATGTTTAGGTTATCATGCACTCTACCACATGTCCCCTTGTTGGATCCATATGTTAGCCCCTCCTACCCACAGGGCCTTCACTTAGTGAACTTGTGACATAGCATGTTCATTTGGGGGATATTAAAGAATACCCCTAATTTTGGTAGATGTTGAAAAATCCCCCTCAAAATCCTTTTGTTGACCCCCCTTCCCAATACATATTGCAATGTCTCATAATCAAGGTGCCAATTATGGTGGAAGGTGACCTATCCTCATCAAATTTCATGTCTTGTCATCAAAGACCCAAACTCATCAAAGTAGTGCCCTAATGGTAGGAAAGCCCTAATGCATGACGTTATCATCCATATGCTCAACATCTAAGGTGAAAATAATAGCATCCAAGTTCGAACGAAGGTGCATCTCGTCTCTACATGGTATCCAATCATGTGCTAGTGAAACGACCTCCATCTAATGCATGATAACCTCCAACTACAATGCCCCAAGATGTGGGATTCTTTCCTATATGTGTGATGGTATGACTATATCTGTAAAGTAAAATCTCATTTTTCCATCGTCCAAGGTCCAAGAGGTGCGAGAACCTATAAAGGAGGGTGCCAAGTCATCAAGTGACTCATTGCTCTACATCACATGTGATATGCCCTGCATAAAGTGCACAACGTCTTGCGTGAAATCACATGGGCATCCTCCAAAGACAATGTCAGGTGCAACTAAGTCAGTCAAAACCTTGGAATCAAGTAAAACCAATAATGACAAGGGGAAATAGTCCTTATAATCATACAAAGTAAGCCATCTATTAATACAAAATCCAAATGAATAACTCTCATTGGGTATCCCCTTCAAAATTCACATTATCTCAAGACTTTATGTAATTTGGAAAGTTTAGGTATGAGAGGACCATTAAAATATCCTAATAGGTGTGTCAGTAACTAAGTAGAAAGATATTTTCCAGAAGGACCCATCAGGGATATGTAATGAATGTGAGGTGATCACTGGGTTTACTTTTGGGCATGGGGTCATTAACATGCAAGACATTGTATGGACTCACCTCCATGAGTGCCTTTTTAGAGCGCATGCTTTTTGCTTGAGTTACCCTTTCCTCGATGATTTTTGAATTCCAAACCCCTTCTTTACCTCTTTATTTATTTATTTGGTTTGCAAGTCCCCTCAAAAAAAATTCAAGCATTTATTATCACTTCCTTTGCTTTTTATTTGGGATATATTCAAGTCCTCTTGAATTGATAATTCATTTATTCACATTAGGACTAGGGGTGGATACCATTAATGAGGGGGTAAAGATCAAGTATRGACTATGGATTTTGAATGTCCTCATTATCCCATTTCTCTCTTTTTTTATTGGCCAACTGCAATCTACCTCTRGGCATTTATCCCCATATTCTCATAAAAGAATGAGGTACATTCCTGTTTGGTGTACATGTAACCACCTTACCCAAAAGGTGGGAGAATGGAAGGGTCAAGGATAAAAAAATGGTAAGTATGATCAGGAATGGTACACTACCCTTTTCAAGGAACCACTAGTAGTACCCCTTTTCCCCATTAGTGACAACATAGGACTAGGATGGCCACCAAGGTGAAACAAGGCAAAAAGCATAGCTTATGAGCCTATGATTCATTATCCAAATTCAACCTATGATCATTACTCAAATTCCCAATGTATTAAATATGACACTTTATATGAAATATGAAATAAGGACTAATGTACCTCATAATGTGTCGGAACACCATCTCCCAATGAGCCTTGTTGATTGAGTGTGATAAGCCTTGATGATAAGGAAGAGGCATCTCAAGAGGGATGTTGGGATTCTCTCTGTGGACATGATGATCATCATCATCGTCGAGATCATTTTGTTCATTAAGTTCCATGAGACATGGTCTACTCTAGTTACCCCTAGGTCCAGGAGTACATCAAAATCATATTCATTAGTTGGGTCACATTATTTCAAAAGAAGTATCTATGGATCCGAAAAGGACCAAGGTGATACTGAATTGGCCCACTCCAAGGAATATGATATATGTAAGATGTTTCATGGATCTTGTTGAGTATTATTGAATATCCTTTGATGGATTTTATAAAATTGCACATCCAATAACTTCATTGTATAAGAAAGGAAAGAAGTTTGAGTGGACCCAAAAAAGTGAGGAAATCTTTCAAGAGTTGAAGAACCTCCTCACTAGTTCACCAATTTTGAAGATTACAGATCCATACAAGGATTCTTTTGTCTACATAGATGCATGTGGTCAAGGACTCAGTGGAGTTCTCATGCAACATAACCATGTGGTATGTTATGACTCATTATTTAAGCTAAATTAACATGATAGGAACTACATTACTTGTGATATGAAACTTATCGTTGTAATACATGCATTGAAAATGTGGTGACACTAATTGATGTGTAGGAAGTTCATGCTAATGACAAAACATAATGGGTTGAACTATTTATTTGACCAACCAAACTTGAATTTTAGGAAAGAAATATGGTTGAGATTCATTTGTGAGTCTCATTTTGAGATCAATAACACAAAAGGGAAAGAGAATAGGGATGCAAATGCCTTGAGTAAGAAAATGCACATGATGCATGTAGTAGCTACTAGTGTTTGCAAATATAATTTGAATATTAGTGTGCTAGAGTCCCTTGCTATTGATGAACATTATGTCCAAGTGAAACATGGAATGTAGCAAGAAAAGGTGACACAAAAGTATGGAGGTTACCAACAAAGTGATGACAAAATTATTATTTAAAAGGATATAATGTATATTCCAAATTCAATGGAGTTAAATACCATCGTCATGGATAAAATTCATAAGAGGCCATAATTGTGTCATCTAGGCTACCAAAAAATGATTGCTACAATAAGAAATCAATATTTTTGGCCTAGAATGAAGAATATGTTGCAGAATACATTACAACATGTATGACATTGTCAACAAGTCAAGGTTTAACATCAACATCCAGTACATCTGCTACATCCCTAGCCACTTATGGAATGGAAATGGGAGGTCACAACATTGGACTTTATTACAAGACTACCCAAGATAGGAACAAAACATGATGCCATCATGGTTGTAGTAGATAAGTTAAGAAATGATGCTCATTTTATTCCTATAAAGTCTAATCATAAGGTAGTATACATTGTGAACATTTTCATGAGAGAAATTTTTAGGTTTCATGGGATTCCTACTACAATTGTATCAAATAGGGATTCAAATTTTACTTCAAAATTTTGGAAAGTAAATTTTGAAGGCTTGGGAACCAAGATGAATTTTAGTACTACTTACCATCTACGAATGGATGGGGTATATTGAGAGAGTAAATCAAGTACTTGAAGACATGCTTTGCATGTATGTGATGGATAAATCATCCAAGTGGGAGGATAACCTACACCTTGTAGAGTTTTCTTATAGAAATGGGCACCAAGAATCACTAAAAATGAGTCCATTCAAGGCTCTAAATGGTAGAATATGTAGAAGTCTAGTTAGTTGGGATAACCTAAGAAATAGAATTGGACATGGACCGGAGATGCTCAAGGAAATGGAGAAAGAGGTTGCCAAGATTGAGCATAATCTGAAGGTATCACATGATAGGTAGAAAAGTTATGAAAATAAGTATAGTGTGCACAAAGAATTAAAATTAGGGATATTTTGTACCTTGGAGTTAAATCGAGGAAGATTTCCTTGAAGATTGGAAGTTGTGTCAAGTTGTCACCTTGTTATTGTGGGCCATTGAGATCCTAGATAAGATAGGGTCAGTTTTATATAAACTTACAATTCCTATTAAAAATATTTCTTTACTTAAGAAATATGTACATGACCATGACCATGTGATTGATTGGATTGTTATCTAGGTGGAAGTAGAGGGAGAGTTATAGAAATATCCCTTATGCATCCTCGTTACAGAAGATACATTGATTCAAAACTACGAAATTGAATAGGTAAAGGTTCAATGGAAGAAATTTGGTTTATATGAAGTTACATAGGAGTTGGAGGATGGTGGTATATACATTTTCATTCTTATTACAAGTGCACCAAGGAAAATACAATTCCAAGGGGTAGGAGAAGGCTATATCACTATTTTGACCATTTAGATGTTTTGGATGAAATTGTAAATAAGTGGATATATTGATGGGAGTCAAGTTATATGAATGAACTCGTGTGAAAATGATGTAAATGTCTTATATCAATTCCTAGTGTGGTGCTCAAAGATAAGGCCCATCTATTGAATGTCTAGGCATGTATTTCGATACACCATGAGGTAGGTATTCCATGGTATATGCAAAAACCCCAACCAAAAAACATTGAATATAAGTGGTGTTTGGACCTTCAATGGATAGTGAAAGTATGAGAGAGGATATGAGTCCACAAGATGGGAAGAGGAAAAGGGTACCAAAGGGATGAAAAATAATCCTAAGCTTCCTAAGTTTCCTAAGTCTCCTAGCCTTCATCTATTCATCATGTTTCTTACTAAAATCCCTAATTACCAAAAATTGAATTCCAATGGTGTTTTGTCCTTCCATAGTTATGAGAGCATGGGGGTTGAGTATTATCTATGAGGAATGTAAGAGACCCCATCCTTACAGAAACTCAAACCATCACTTTTCCCCTTCCCTCCCTTCATGAAAAATTCAAATTGACCAATATATTGTCTCATTCCACTATATTCATGTTTC
>JASDQU011403981.1:17715-48008 GCA_032191745.1 Picea mariana
TCAATGCCCCTTTGGCAGAGATTTATAGAACTCCTCCGAGCTTCTGTCCACAACTGTGTCTCTCATACACAGCCTTGCCTCCAAGGTGTTCAGCAACCTTGAGGTCTTCCTTTGAGTTGTTGACTCCAGTTCTTGTGCCACAACACACCTTTTTCTAAACCCGCAGTGTTCAGAAGTGCATCCTCTGTGCACGGCTATCAGAACCCACAGAGTTCTGTCACACCCTCCTGGTGTGAAGCCTCAAATACCTTCACCTGAAATCAAACACACTACTGCAAATGCAAAACTACAGTATACATTTACAGCATAAAAGAACACTCACAGACATCCACATAACACAAAATTCATGCAGGAAAAACTGCTTCTGTTTATATTAAAATGGCAAATGCCTGTTTGTACAAGGGTGTTCTCGAGCTCTCTCTGGCTCTTCTCTTCTGCTTTCTACTCGCAGATTTCTAACTATTCCAACCTACTACAAAATGAGATACTAAATCTCTTTTACCTGAGGGGGCTCTTCGAGCTCTTCCCTCCAATCTACCTACCCTATTCAATTACATTGAATGGGTTGTCTAGTCCAGCATCTGGATCTAGATCTCAGCCTTACAAACATTAAATGCCAATCTACCCTATGCCTGCACAAAGGCATGGCTTCACAACTCACCAGCTTAAACATTTAATTACATTCAATTCAAATCAAAATGAGGACTGCGCCTCTCTCTTTAACGTGTGATTTGAATTCACTAACGTGGATGGCTGGTTGGCTGGCTGATGTGGAGAGATGCTCCTGCATCATACTCCTCAGCTGAAAAATTCATGATCTCCTTCTCATGAGCTTCCCATCTCTGATGTTGAAATCCTCTTGGATCCCAAATCATCCTTTGGAGTTGTTCATCCGCTCCATCCTGCTGTTGTTGCGCTGCTTCCTTCCTTCTGCTCAGCCTCTCCTTGTTGGAAGTCTCTGCTGACCTCAACATCATCCTTCTGATCTCCTCGATCATTGCATCCAACTGCTCCAGTGGCTGGTCCTTTTTTTATAGTCTTCCCACCTGCAAAAAATTTCGACTCATGGGCAGATCACTGTGATCTCCCACACGTTCTTCTTCATCTTCATCTATGGCCTCAAGTTGCCACTTTGCTGTAGACTTCAGTTCTGCAGTCTCCCTTTGACTGACTAGATGTTCAGTCAGCTTCTCTGATAGCTCAACTTCTGTCAGTTCTCTTTCTAGTTCTGGATTGTTCAGCCAATCCTCCATCATCTCCAGCTCCATCTCCCATAGAGTGATAACTCTATCTTCTGCTGTCAGATTCAGTGCTGCATCTTCTTTCTTTTCATCTCCCACACCGAAATCATTGAGCCATTCCTTATAATGCTCCTTCTCTTCTTCTTCGTTGGCTTCTTCTTGGGTAGCTTCCAAAGTATGCTCTAATTCTTCTTCTTCCCTGATAGTCACAGCTGACTGTTCTACTACTGTTGATGCACCATATGCAACATAGACTTTTGCCTCCTCCTGGGAAAATGGTAGGAATGCTCCAATTCCCCCAATCATCATAATATTACCCTGATGTTCCTCCTCTATCAGCTGCACATGCTGATCCAAACTCACCTTTGAGCTCATGAGACTCTCAGATAGTCTCGAATGTTCATCTCTGCTCACTTGGCAATCTGAGATGCTTCCATTGCCCTCCTGGCAGTCTTTGAGATCCCACAGTGACCTCATATCATTTCCCAGCTGGCAATGTGAAATTCCCTGGCTGTCCTCCTGACAGTCTCTGAGATCCCACAGTGATCTCAACTCGTTTCCCACCTAGCAAACTGAAATTTCCTCTCTTCCCTCCTAGCAGTTCTTGAGATCCTCAGCCGATCCCAATTCATTTTCTTCATCATCGAGACCTCTCCCAGTCTCTAGTTCACATACCTGAACCATTTCCTCTTTTGGTCCATTGAGGTTTTCAGCATACCTCAACCATCTTTTTAACAGCCTACGCTGCCCTCTCACCATCAACTCCTTGACTGGACATTTTGCTTTCGGATTCCTCATGGGCCATTCATGCATCCATCTCAACCTCTTATCCTACCGCATCCGCAGTTCAAGCTTTTCTATGTCTGCCTTTAATTCATAGATCTCTTTATCCATTTCTGCAAGCTTTTCTGCCTTGCTTTTCCTTCTAGCATGCCTATGGTCTTCAGTAACCATGGTGTTGTCTCTGTATGCTTTCCTAGCAAACCTGCTGCTGTCACTCTGCACTAAGAGTGTTACCAGCTTCATCCTTCTACAGTCTCCTTGACTATCTTCTCAATCGCTGCTTGCCTACCTGCAAACAATCCTCACAGAGTCTCCAACGCTCTGTCTTCTTTATCTTCTCGCTTCACCTGAAATCTACAGATGAAATCCCGCTCTGATACCACTTGATGGCGTATCAGAGTGCTCTTTACCTCTTTCTGCCTCTTCCTTCTTGAAATATACAGACAAGAATCAGGCTCTGATACCACTTGATGCAGGTGAGAGCTACACTCTACTCACCCGCTCTCAGGATCGATCTAAATTCCCCATGCGAGCCGAAGCGGCTCTTTCGATTCCTTCATGGAATCCCTGCTAGAAACCCGATCCACAGGTCCTTTCTTCACCTGCACGACCCTCTGCACTCAACCGCGATCCTCCCCGACTCAGTTTTGGGTTTCGAGGTTTCTTGTTCCTCGATGTCAAGAACCTCTATCCCCGCGATCTCTCAATCACCAATTTTTCGATGCGCTCCTTTTGGCCTTAGCCCCTCCTGGCTATGCCCTGGTCCATGTGACTGCTAATTCATAAGACCACAGCCTTATCCTTCCTTCGGGGTTTTGGGCTTTAAAATCTTGATGTGCTCCAACTCCCATTATCCCTCCAGGCTAGACTCCTGGCTCACATGACCACTATTTCACAAGACTGCAGCCTTGTCTCCCATCGGGGTTTCGAACATCGCAATGTCGAAATGCATAAACATTTTGTCCTCGGAATCCTTGATATCCCAATATGATGTCAGCTTCCGCTAGTCCCCTGGGCTAGACCTTTTGGTCCACATGACCTCCCTCTATATGACCACAGTCATACCACCTATTGGGGCTTCGGGGTTTCAAATGCTGAAATGCATTTGCCCACGAGATTTTCGATCCCTCGAATCCTGATTCTCCGCTATACTGACAGCTAGCCCCCACACAACGGAGCTTTCCTCCTCATCCGATACGCTAACAACTGGCCCACAATGGCACTTTTCTCCTTATCGGGGTTCCAGACTTCGCGATTCTAAAATGCCCAAACCTCTTGTCACCAGGATTCCCGATATCCCGATGACCAAAACGCTGATCAACGACTTCCTTTTCGGGACTTTCCCCAATGGCTCCGATTGTTGCTGCATGTCCTCCTCTGATGGACGGTCCTGGTTAACTCTTGGGATTTCACAACTTCTGATGTCCTGGACGCCTCGTCCCTAGGACTTGCAAAATGTTGAACTCTGACTCCCTTGAGATCTCTGACATGCATCCCAAGTGAATGGACGGTTCAGATTGCTCCTCGTGTTTTCGAGACTTCTGATGTCCCGACTTTCACGACCTCAAGAACTCTGATTTCTCAAGTGTCGATATCTTGATGTCTTGTGCTCAGATCTCTGGAATGGACGATCGCATGACACGTGTCCTCTCTCAGATGGACGACCCAGATTTGTGTCGGGGTTTTCAAGGTGGACTTACCCGATTTCCTGTCCACGGGAATGTCGATATCCCGACTCTCGACACCTCGATCTCCGCCATGTGTCTCCACTAACGGACGATCCAAATCATTCCTGGGATTTTTCTCATGAAAATTCCTGATCTTCTCTTCTCATGACTCCTGATTTCAAGAACGTCGATATCTTGATGGTTGTCGAGACTTCTGCCTGGCGTGAGAAGGGTTAAACCCCGTGCACCTCCTGTTTTATCTGATGGCTGACGAGATTTTTGAATGAGATCCAACGGCTCACGATCTCTCCCTTCTGTAGGCTTCTCCTGAGCTTCTACTGGATGTAGAAACCAATGGTTCAAATCTCTTCTCTAGCCGATCTGATAGCGGTTGTGCTCCCTACTGAGCTTGAACACTTTCTTCCCAACCTTGGGAGAATTTCAAGTGGCCAAAGGCCTCGACCTTTGTCTAATTTCTTCCTGCGAGCTCTCGACTTCGAGTTCGTCTGCATCCTCAATAACGTTGTTTCTCCTGAGATTTTATAGACTCTGAACTCCTCCAAAGAGTTCTTCAACCTCTGCACTCCTTGCAGCTACGACTTTGTGCATCGAAAGCACTGTCCCTCCTGAGCTTTTACTCCTTTCGAATCCTCAAGGGATTCCAACGTCTGCGCCTCTGCAGAGTCTTTATGCACACTCAGTGCTGCCTCTCCTGAGCTTCTTAACACTCAGATCCCTACGGGATTTTATCTTTCTTCCTTTCTCCCTCAGATGGAGAATGAAATGCCCTCCTGGCTATTTCTCTCAAGCAACCTCTTGCTGAGTGTTGCAGGGTGTTCAGCAACCCTGTGAAGATCCCTCAATGGAATCTTCCTTCAGAATACAGAAATCAAAAGAGTTCTCTTCTCCTTTTCTATGCCTGTATACACACTGTCTCTATGCCTCCTGGCAGAGTATCTTTTTCACAGAACGTTCAACAGTTCTGTCCTCTTGTGCACCTGTGCACCCGCTCAATGCCCACCTGGCAGAGCTCTCAGAATCCTCCGTTATTTTGGTTCTTCTCCCTGAACTTCTCAACAAAATTTTTCCTTAAGAACTCACAACAAAGTTCTTTCCTCTGGGCACTCCTTGCACCTGCTCAATGCCCTTCTGGCAGAGCTTTACCGAACTCCTCAGAGCTTCTGTCTGCAACTGTGTCTCTCATACACAGCCTTGCCTCCAAGGTGTTCAACAACCTTGAGGTCTTCCTTTGAGTTGTTGACTCCAGTTCTTGTGCCGCATCATGCCTTTGTCTGAACCCGCAGTGTTCAGAAGTGCATCCTCTGTGCACAACTATCAGAACCCGCAACGTTCTTTCACACCCTCCTGGTGTGAAGCCTCAAAGACCTTCACCTAAAATCAAACACACTCCTGCAAATTCACAACTACAGTATACATCTACAACATAAAATAACACTCACAGACATCCACATAACACAGAATTCATGCAGGAAAAACTACTTCTGTTTATATTAAATGGAAAATGCTTGTTTGTACAAGGGTGTTCTTGAGCTCTCTCTGGCTCTTCTCTTCTCCTTTTCTATGCCTGTCTGCACACTGTCTCTATGCTTCCTGGCAGAGTATCTTTTTCACAAAATGTTCAGTAGATCTGTCCTCTTGTGCACCTGTGCACCTGCTCAATGCCCACCTGGCAGAGCTCTCAGAATCCTCCGTGATTCTGGTTCTTCTCCCTGAACTTCTCAACAAAATTTTTCCTTAAGAACTCACAGCAGAGTTCTTTCCTTTGGGCACTCCTTGCACCTGCTCAATACCCCTCTGGCAGAGCTTTACAGAACTCCTCATAGCTTTTGTCTGCAACTGTGTCTCTCATACATAGCCTTGCCTCCAAGGTGTTCAACAACCTTGAGGTCTTCCTTTGAGTTGTTGACTCCAGTTCTTGTGCCGCAACATGCCTTTGTCTGAACCTGCAGTGTTCAGAAGTGCATCCTCTGTGCACGGCTATCAGAACCCGCAACATTCTATCACACCCTCCTGGTGTGAAGCCTCAAAGACCTTCACCTGAAATCAAACAAACTCCTACAAATGCACAACTACAGTATACATCTACAGCATAAAAGAACACTCACAGACATCCACATAACACAAAATTTATGCAGGAAAAACTGCTTCTGTTTATATTAAAATGACAAATGCCTGTTTGTACAAGGGTGTTCTCGAGCTCTCTCTGACTCTTCTCTTCTGCTCTCTACTCACAGATTTCTAACTTTTCCAACCTACTACAAAATGAGATACTAAATCTCTTTTACCTGAGGGGGCTCTTCGAGCTCTTCCCTCCAATCTACCTACCCTATTCAATTACATTGAATGGGTTGTCTAGTCCAGCATCTGGATCTAGATCTCAGCCTTACAAACATTAAAGGCTGATCTACCCTATTCTTGCACAAAGGCATGGCTTCACAGCTCATCGGCTTAAAAATTTAATTACATTCAATTCAAATCAAAATGAGGACTGCACCTCTCCCTTCAACGTGCGATTTGAATTCGCTAACGTGGCTATCTAGTTGGTTGGATAATGTGGAGAGATGCTCCTGCATCATGTACATAGGTTCTATGGATGAAACAAACTTTGACAGATATATAGGTTGAATATGATGATCCCATTCCTATATATTGTGATAATACAAATGCCATCAATATCTCAAATAATCCAGTTATGAAATCCAAGACGAAGCACATTCCAATCAAGTGTCACTTTCTATGGGAACAAGTTGCAGAGAAGAACATCAGAGTTGAATATGTGGGAACAAAGGAACATATTGAAGATATCTTCACAAAATCACTTCCAAGGGAAGATTTTGAGTATCTTCGTCGGAGACTTAGAGTAATTTCTACTCCAAAATGAATGCTTTTGAATTCTTATATTATATGTCTTAGATTTACATGAGGAAGCACCATATAGAGGATAGTTCAGGTTGGGGGAGTAGGTTCAGACAGATTTCAGTCAGGGGGAGCATCCCCAAGGACATTTTAGTTAGGGGGAGTAGCCATGGACATGAAGTTACCTTTTCCATTGATTTCAAAGGGGGAGAGATTCACTAGATGTAATACATAGAGTTAGATTCTTGGAGAGAGAGCAGAGAGGCATTTTTCCAAGGGGAGTGATGGTAACAGGGGGCGAGTAAGAGATATGAATTCATTGTTGCACTAGGGTGTTGCCATCAATGCCAAAGGGGGGTATTATTGATTAATTGGGTTGGTTTTCACTGATGTCAACCCTTGAAGAAATTCTGGTAGAAAATTCTGGTAGCCCCAACAATATGGTTAGGGGAATTCAGTTTGATTGATGTATAATTGTATGAATATTAATATATTTGTAGGTAATATTATTCTATATGGATAGAACATGTCATTACATTTTTAGTAATATGTGGAACGTCACATAAATCCTCACGGTTAGAGAGTTATGACCTTGTGAAGTTGGAGAACCCTCCTGAGTTATCTAGAATGTCAAAGAAGTCAAATTTATTCTAGAATCTCCTAGAAGAAGTTGACTAGTCAAGTGAGTGAAACTAGGAGTTAATCATGGGTTAAGTTGTTGCAATAAGAAAATAATTAAAAATAAATTAGTTTTAACTAGAAGTGGAGAATTTATTATTTGTAGAAAAGTGGGTTGGAAGTGTGTTAGCTCTAAAAGAAGGAAATTGGGTTAAGTTGGTTAGAAGGTAACCCCTTGAGGAAGCTACATGGAAGTATAAATAAGAGAGAAAGGCTCTCCTATTGAGCACATTGAATATCTATTATTGTGTAATTTTTATTGCAGATACTCATTGATATATCTGAATTTTCTCAAATCTGAGATATCACAAAGGGTTGATGACGAAAGTTTCGAAATTACAGAAAATACTAAAAAAACCCTAGTTTTTTAGGTGTACGTGGGCTGCAGTGGAACAAGGTGCATATGTATGTGGGATAACAGTATAATAGGGCACGTACATGAGGGTAAAGCCCTAGAAATTTGAGAATATGAAGCTGTCAGGTCTCTAGAGTCTGAAAGAAAGCTCACAGGAAGGTCTACAATGATAAAGTACATCAGATCTATCTACTGGTTCAAAAGGTATGTTTTATTTCCATGAGTAGTTGGATTTTTTTGTCTACATGAGAAATGGTTATGGGGGTTTGAGGATTTTCCCTAGAGATATTAGTGGTTCCATGGGAATTTATATATAAGATAGATCTATAGAAATACAGTGATGGCATAATCAATATTTATCATTGATACATATTTCTAGTGTTGAGTCACATCTTGTACTTCTTGGAATATGGTTAATGGTTTTTTTGGTACATGGTTGAGAGCTTGTATTTGTGAAGTGGTTGATGTATTGAAAGGGTGTTTATTAGTAAGGGTTTGATGTCTAGTTCATGTGAGGGTTATTATACTTGTTCATGATTACACATACTTGTATGGCACATGACTAGAGAGATATAGATACATTTGGTTAAGGGATATGCATGAGGATGTATGCACAGGGCACAATTACAATCTGGACATAGTGACAGGTTGTAGGTTGATGTGACACATGCTAAAGAGGGTTAGAGTTTTAAGAGAGAGAAAGCCCTAGTTTTTAGAAGGAATACGTAGGATGTGGTACAGATAGGCCACGTACATATGTGGGATGTAGTATATATAGGGCGCGTACATATGTGTGTTGCAGAACAGATAGGTCGCGTATCTATTGGTTTTGGTTGGAACAAGCTCAATACGGGTACAAGTTGATTATAAGGAAATGGTATAGGTTGGCTACAGGTCAGTGGTACAGGTTGGTATAGGTTTACAGTGGTATATCTCATAGTGAAAGTGTGATAGTGGTTTCTTCATTTGACACTTATATTTCATGGTGGCAGGTGTTGGGAACCAAATCGGGCTATCTTTATGCTGCATTCCCATTACCTTTTTGACCTTTTTAACACTTATTTACGTATGTTTACTATGCTAAACATGTGAGGTAAATACCCCTACCTTATCTATTGGAATATTTTATTAATGAAGTAAAGTCGTGGAGTTTTTCCTATTTGCAACACTAAAACGAATGTTTGACCGCAACTTCTGGAGAACAGGACCAGGGCTTCATCCCGCAGCAGATCCGCTCTTCACAGCAACAACCAAGCCATAAAGAGGCCGTGCAGGTGGAGTCGCAGATCCATGAACCATCTTGGGCATTTCGTTCATCCTGTCCATTTGTTACTAGTGTCGTTCCAACTAATGTATATTTTTGGGGATATGGTTAGCATGTTTTGGGGAAAGAGGTTGTTCTCCCTTTTGATGTATAAAAGACAGTTTATTCCTATAGCAGGGGATGTCCCCATTGAGATTGTAATAACCTTCTTCAGATTTATAAAACACTATCTATTTTGTTGTCTTCATCTTCGTTGTGACCAACGCAACCCTGATCAGAGAGTTGGGCCCGCTCTTCTGATCAGGTGTTGCATCTTCCTGTGTGTGTTATTTATGATTTTTATGCTTTCTGTTACAGTGTGTTATTTTCGAAGTTATTTGTTGGATAATCCACAGTTGGTGTCATTTTTTTCGACGTTATTTATCAGTTTATGCTTGTTATTACAATGTTATTTATTAGTTTATGCTTGCTATTACAGTGTGTGATTCTTATGAGTACTCTTTGGAAGTTGTAGTTAATCCAGTTGATAGTAATGTTTTGAATCTTAATCGTGAACCCTTGGCCAGAATGAATTGTATTCTTGCCCCTGCATATACCTTGCGCATTGCCTTGAAAGGATACGCACCCAGATTGATAAATTAATGTAGGAAAATGGTGAATAAATTGTTCATACCTGGACACCAACATTTTGGCATCGTTGTCGGGGAGACTAACAAGGTGCAAGACAATGATTCAGACCAACTAGAGGGTCAATCTCTCGTCCTGGGGAGAGAACAAGTTTTCTCACTCTGCTTGAGGTCCTGAGCGTAGGTGATCTTTCCGCTTGTTTTTTTATTTTTTCTTTTCCATTTTTGTCAATCTCTTGTCCTGGGGAGGGCGGAGTCTTTTGATGCCCTGCTCCAGATCCTGAGTTAGATTTATTTCTTTCAAAACCTTGTGTTTTTTTTTGGAAACCCTAGATTTTACCCTGGGGAGGGAGGAGTCTTTTGACACCCTACTTCAGATTTGAAAAGTATTAGGTCTTTTCCGTGGTGTGTTTTTTTCTTGTCCAGGGGAGGGAAGAGTCATTTCATGCCCTGCTCCAGGACCTGAACCATAGATTCTTTTTTTTTTTAGCTGCCTTTCTTTTTCGTAAGATATTTTGTCTTGGGGAAGGAATGGTCCTTTGACACCTTACTTCAAGACTAAAGCATTGTAGGTTCATGCCAAGACCCTCCATCATACCAACACTTGTATGAACAAAGAACCGAATAATGAGGGCAGAGGGAAAGCCCCAAAGAAGGGAGGACCAGATTTGGGAAGAAAGACCTACATCCAGCAGATTATAGAAAAGGATGAATAAAAAACATCATCTTGCACAGCCGTGAGACCAAGGGCACGAAGAGTGAAGTCTGAGGGAAAATCAGTAGATCAACCAGTTTTGTCTACAACATTCTTGGGTGATACGACACAACAGGTTCCCCCAACAGTTGAAGAAACATTTAGTGGCATACCTGACCAAGGAAATCTTATGCTGGCAACAGAGGAGGAAGAGGTCGCAAGTAGAACCTCGACAAAGTCAGACCACCCCAACAAGAGAGAGAAGGTTGTAGTTGAGGGATCAAGTCATCAGAACATAGGAGAAGGGATCGAAGGAGTATTTGCATCACCAAGGGACCGGGGAAGTGCTACTAAAGCAACTCGGATCCAAGGGGTAAGGAAGCCTCAACTATCTGCTACAGAGTCTGGTGAAATACCCAACGATTATTGGAAGATATTTATGGCTCCCACAACCTCCACTATCGAGTTTCCAATTGAAAACCTGGGAGTTGGTGCGCCCACTAAGCCTATTCCATTACCAGCCTTACCAAACTTTCATGGGCTTATTTCAAAAGATCCCGACACATTTCTATTTGAATTCGACATAGTGTGCCGAGGGTATGAATACACGATGGAAGCCCAAAAGTTAAAAAATTTTCCTTCTACATTAAAAGGGACAGCTCTGCGATGGTTTATGGGCCTTGGAGGAAGCACTATTTCCACATGGGATGATATACGGACATCTTTTCTGGAAAAATAATAGGATTACTGTAAATCCTAGAACATTAAGGAAGAACTTTTCAAGTTCACACAAAAAGAAGACGAGAGTTTGGAATATTGTGTGGAACGATTCAAGTACACCTTACAGAGGTCGGGTCACTCTGACCTGGATAAGGAAATTCTAAAAATCCTCCTCCTCTGATCTTTCCATGAGGACTTAATGGAACTATTGAACATTGTGGGAAAAGGAGACATCTCTAAGGAAAGCTTCGAAGGTATCTGCGAATTATGCATTCAGTGGTCAAGGAGGCTTGCAAGAAACAGACAAGGAATTCACTTAGTAAAAGGGTCTGGCAGAGGTGTTACGAAAGAAGAAATTGGAAACTTGCTAGACAACTTGAGGATGGATATCCTCAGCACTCTGTCAGCACAGATGGATATGCTGCAAGTAAAACAGAAGCAGTTGGAATTGGATAGGACCATGGCGATATTCTACCCGACGTGTAGAAAGAAGCATCTAGAGAGGGAATGTCCACTAAACTCCATAGAGGAATGTGCAATCTACGAGCTAAATCATGCAACAAGCTCATGCCCCTCCCTGCCAGGTCTGAAAGCAGTATTTCAAGGAATAGGGAAAGACATGGAGCAACTGTACCTTATGGGGTCTAGAAATCCATGATAACCTCGACCACCAATGGGAAATCAAGGTATGTACTCAGATCCATCTTAGTATTTCAATAATTCTAATATGAATCCTTAGTCCATGCCCTATCCTTCCATGTGGCCACAATACCAGTTTCCACCGTGGCAGCAGTGGAACCCTCAAGCCAGTTCAAGCTCCCCATGGGCTCCAACTTGGCGAGGATCCCCTCCTGGGCAGTTTCCTCAATCGATGCCACAACAAAAACTCCAACTACCCTCTAATGTGCCTCCGGGTAACCAACCTACCCGTCCTCAGCTCCCAATCCAACCTGATCTGAATCCTAATAGTAGGGGAGTTCATCAAACTGGAATTCTTAACCTACCTTCATATAACATTTCCATTGCAAAGTTGTATGAAATGAATCTACGATCAGGGCGGACAGTTAATGTTAAACCTCCTCCAGTTACCATTGAACAACTCGATAGTGAAGGTAAGGAATGAGAACCAATTAGTAAAGAGCCAAAACAAACTGATAGAAACTAGGCATCTCCTATAAAACAACATCAATCTAAACCACCTTACCAAGAGAGACTAACTTTGAGTAAATCAAGCCCTCAAGCTCAATTTGATTTATTAGGAGAACTGCAGAACTTATTTGTTAAAATTCCCTTGTTACAAGCTATGAAGGATGTGCCAATATATGAAAAGACTCTTAGGGAATATTGTTCAAAGAAATCTGCAAAGAAATCCAAAGACCCCCTTACCATTCATGTTATGGGAAAATTATCAGATTTCATGATAGGAAAGTGAATTCCTGAAAAGTATGGAGATTCGGGGAACCCAATTTTGACAGTACAAATTAATGGGGTATAGATTCTGAATGTGCTGGTAGACCTGGGTGCTACCATCAATGCTATCACCACTGAAACCATGCATGCATTAGGTCTTTGTAACTTGAAACATACACCTACAGTATTAGAATTGGCAGACCGATCCACAGTCAAACCTGCAGGAAAGTTGGAATAAGTAACAATTTCAGTAGATTCATGGCACTATCCCATAGATTTCCTGGTCTTACAGATGTAATCTTCGGTGGGCAGCCATTCTTTGATTTTGAGTAGACCTTGGCTAGCTACTGCAGATGCTTACATTGGGTGCTGATCAGGGCACATGGTTATTTCCAATGGGCACAACATTAAGAACTTAGTGTTATACCCACCTGCATAACCAAACTCATCCATAAAACCAACAGGATGCAATAAAATTTTATCTAGGAAAGAATCTGAAATAGAAAATGAGGAATTGAGGCCAGTTCTCACTACTACACAAGCCCTTCAGTTGAAAACAGAATCGAAAGATGATGTAATCACCTCTTTTATGGATGATCCTTGCTCCATTTCCGAAACAAATCAACAATTCCTAGAATCTATCCTAAGCTGTGAGACTGAGGAAACAATTGAAACAATAGAAGGATCAGAGCAGCTACATGTTGATGCACCCAGTGAAAGTGTCCCAGTAGAACTAGAACCAGGGAAAACCCTGAATATTAATCCAACCCTGTCAGAATCCTAGAAGAAGCAACTCATGGATGTCCTTCGGAAACACAAAGACGCCTTCGCCTAGGATTATACAGATATTAAAGGGATCCTTGCTAATTCATGTACCCATCATATATACATTAAGGAGGATTGTCGTCCTATGAGACAACCTCAGAGAAGGATGAACCCCGCATTGAAAAATGTTGTGAAAGAAGAACTTCAGAAATTACTAGACATAGGTTTTATTTACCCCATCTCAGATAGCCAATGGGTCTCCCCATTAGTAATGGTCCCTAATAAAAATGGTAAATGGAGAATATGTGTGGATTATCAAGAATTAAATAAGGCAACGCAGAAAGATCATTTTCCTTTGCCATTTATTGATCAAGTTCTGGACACATTGGCTGGAAAAAAGTTTTTTTCTTTTCTAGATGGGTTTAGTGGGTATAACCAGATCCAGATAGCTCTTGAAGATCAGGATAAAACCACTTTCACATGCCCCTGGGGAACATTCACATACTGGGTCCTTCCTTTTGGCCTGTGTAATGCTCCTGCAGCGTTCCAGAGGGAAATTTTGGGAATATTCTCTGATTTGATAGATGACAGTGTTGAAATCTACATGGATGACTTTACTCCATATGGGGATTCATTTCTTGAAGGGATGAAAAATTTAGAAAAAGTTCTCGAAAGATGTATACAAGCACGTGTCTCATTGAGTACGACAAAATGCCATATGATGATGGAAGAGGGTATTGTTCTGGGACATTTTCTCTCAGTTGAAGGAATCTGGATGGACCCAGCAAAGACAAAGGTAATTCAACATTTCCCGACACCTAAAACACCCACGTAGGTATGCAACTTTATTGGTTGTGCTGGTTATTACAGATGTTTTATAGAAATTTTTGCTAAAGTAGCACATCCACTTTTTCAATTGCTAACAAAGGATTCAGATTTTGTGTGGACAGAGGACTGTGATGCAACCTTTACAAAAATTAAGGAATTGGTCTGTAGCACTCCAATCCTTAGAGGGACAGACTAGGCATTACCTTTCCATATTCATATAGATGCTTCCCAAACAGTGGTTGGTGCAGTATTAGGATAACAAGAGGACAAAATACCATACGCAGTTTACTATGTTAGTAAGAATTTGGCTCCTGCTGAATTAAACTACACAGTGACTAAGAAAGAGTTCCTTACTATCATTTATGCCATCAATAAATTCTGGCACTACATTATCGAGTATCCTACCTTTGTGCATACTGATCATGCAGCTATCAGGTATTTAATGAATAAACTTGTTACCCCTGGTCATATCACAAGATGGTTCTTGCTACTACAGGAATTTGATATTACTATAGTAGATAAACCAGGGAAGGACAATGTGGTTGAAGATTTCTTATCTAGGATAGAACATGAGGGTAATGATACACCAATTGAAGATAATTTTCTAGATGAACATCTTTTCGTAGTATCTGCTAACACTCCGTGGTATGCAGATATTGCTAATTATCTTGCTTCAGGGAAGGTGTCTCGTCATGTGTCATATAAAGAGAAAAGGAAGATTATTAACCAGAGTACCCGATATTCATGGATGGCAGGATATCTCTTTCATACAGGGGTTGACCAACAGATTTGGTGTTGTGTGACAGATGATGGACCATATGGAGGACATTTTGCAGATAAAAGAACAGGTCAAAAGTGCTACAAATGGGATATTACTGGCCCTCCATCTTTCGTGATGCCCGAGATTATGTTCGAAGGTGTGATAGCTGCCAATGGATGGGACAACCTGGGAAAGAAGATGAAATGCCTCTACAGCCCCAGATAGTCCTTGAACCGTTTGTGAAATGGGCCATTGATTTTGTTGGACCCTTCAACCCACCTTCTCAGCATAAAGCTTACATCTTGGTCTGTACTGATTATGCAACTAAATGGGTGGAAGCTAGAGCGGTCACAAGAGCAAGAGAACAAGTAGTGGAAGAAGAATTTTTTTCCCGATATTGTACTCCAAGGGAAATTGTGTCGGATGGAGGATCACAATTCACATCTCACATGATAGTAAAGCTGATGCAGAAATATGGAGTCAAACATAGAGTGACAACCCCCTATCACCCCCAGGCGAATGGGCAAGTATAAAGCACAAACAAGGTATTGGAAAATATCTTGACAAAGACAGTAGCAAGTAATCACCGGGACTGGGCACAGAAACTTCCAAAAGATTTATGGGCATACAAAACAATATGGCGAAACACAACTGGGTTTTCTCCATTTGAATTATTCTATGGGAAAGTCCCCTTGTTTCCAGTGGAATTTGAGACTAGTACACTTAGGACAACTCTAGAAGTAGGCCTAGACCCATCAGAAGCACATAAACACATAAACACTGACTGGAATAATTGAATGAGTTGGATGAGATTCAGTTAATAGCTATCCAGAAGACCACTGCTGTTCAACAACAAAGAATGAAGTGGCATGATAAATTTATCAAAAGTAAGGTGTTTCATGTGGGAGATTGGGCATTACTATGCGATTCCCCATTTAAGGATTTCAAAGGCAATCTTTGCACTCGCTGGTTGGGGCCATATCAACTGGACGCAGTGTTCGACAATGGAATGGTTAGATTAGTTACAATAGATGATAATCATACCTCGTTCTTAGTAAATGGACACCATATAAAACTATACCACCGTCCAGCCTCTACATATGCCTTTGTCAAACACCTTTCTGACTCATCTGATTTAATGGTTGTTCGGATGAAGGACACTCTCACTCTGCCTTAAAAGAAAATATATATATATATATATATATATATAATTTTTATTTCTTACTTGTTTATATTTTGTAGGAATAACAAAGGAATATGACCAGGAGAAATGTAACACTCGGCGTTGTTACTCCACCAGTGCTGCTATAAAGACGTTGTTGTTACTCCACTGGTGCAAACTAATTACTTCACTAAGTGTTGTTACTCCGCCGGTGTCGTTACTCCGCAACTACCATTACTTCGCCGATGTTGTTACTCCGCAACTGCCATTACTCCACTGGTGTCGTTACTCTGCAACTGTTGGTTCTCCACCGGTGTTGTTACTTCGCAACTGTTGTTACTCCATTGGTGTCGTTACTCCGCAACTGCCGCTACTCCACCATCGCCATTACTCTATTGTTGTTGTTACTCACTGTTGTTGTTACACCTTGTTGTCGTTATGCCCTGTTGTCGTTACTCTGTCAGACCTTTTGCTGCTACTCCACCATAAGGTAGGTCCCCAGGTATGTCTCCGTCGATTTTTATGGATTTAATTAAAATATTCCAAAAAGACATCAAAACATGCTGTGGACAGTCGTAGTTAAGTTGGGGGGGGAAACCGTTATAATAAACGACGACATACCATGAAAAAGTATTTATGACACAAGATCCTCACCAAACAAAATCCAATGATTTCGATACTCCGTAATCATAACTTGATATGTTGAAATGCGTACTCATACGCGCAGAGTCATAATCAGTCACCTCCCCAACACGCTGCATTAAATTTATGATAGTACCACCACAATCTGTCATCATTTCCAAACATACCAGTGTTGTTTCATCTGTCATCCCCAAAAGAGATATGATGTTATTTCAGATGCCAATAGTTTGGAGCCTTATCATTTTCCCCGACCAGCTAACTGCATTCGTCGTGCTGACTACACCTCTGCATCAATGGGTGGATGATCTGTGCGGCATGAACCTAAAGATACAATGAGATTTCAGAACAATCAAGAGGTATGGCAGGTCTTTGGGAATGCAAGATGGAATGTTTACTTTGACAGGTTGAAAGGGTTGAACGAAGAAATTGCGATGAAATTCGCACTCAACTTGAGAGAAGGAAGCTCTTGGGTCCATGTAATTGAAATTCCTGTGACAGAGGAAGCCATCGCAGAAGTCAGTGGACTCCCTCAAAATGGACAACGATGGTTTTTAAGAAGGTCTGTCCTTCTGGAGTTTCCCAAAGCCTTTTTACAGGCAGGAGAAAGCATTGTGTAGAAGGGTTGAGGATACAACCGAAATTCGCTGCCACATCCATGGTAGGAAGTAGTAGAGTTCGTCATGAAATATATGACTTGCGAAGGGAGATACTCCACCATATTCAAATACCATCTCCGAATACTAACTCACCTACGATTTCCCCAAGCAGAGGCTTTCTCACTGAATGTGCCTTATTTCTTATTGAGAAGCCTTCACCTAATGGCACATTCAGCTCAGGAGTCGCGACAGGTATTGGAAACCATCACCCACCATGGGCTTGTTCATATGTTAGTAATGAATGCCATCAGACAAATCCTGATCCCGTGGGAACTGTTCCAGGATTCCACAGAGGAAGAAGTAGTAGCCACCATGGCTACTAAGGAAGATGAACCAGAATCCATGGAGGAGGAAAATGCAGGAGAAGATGACTATGTTGACTAGGAAGAACCGGAAGAGATGGAGATGGAAGCTGAAGCATTTGAAGAAGAGGTTGCTCCCCAAGAGTAAGCCGAAAACATGGAACCAATGGAAGATGTGGAAGTTGACACAGAAAGGTCCACTAGTACCACGGCTGAGGCTATCCCACAAGAACCAGCCTCCCTGATCAATGCAACCTTGATCAGAGAGCTGGGCCCGCTCTTCTGATCAGGTGTTGCGTCTTCCTGTGTGTGTTATTTATCAATTTTATGCTTGTTGTTACAGTGTGTTATTTATCAGTTTATGCTTGCTATTATAGTGTTATTTATTAGTTTATGCTTGCCGTTATAGTGTGTGATTCTTATGAGTACTCTTCGGAAGTTGTAGTTAATCCAGTTGACAGTAATGTTTTGAATCTTAATCATGAACCCTTGGCCAGAACGAATTGTACTCTTGCCGCTGCATATACCTTGCACGTTGCCTTGAAAGGATACGCACCTAGATTGATAAATTAATGTAGGAAAAGGGTGAATAAATCATTCATACCTGGACACCAATAGCAGGACGGGGCAAGGATAGGTGGTTGTAGCCAGAGAACATAGGGGATTGTATCCTCCTTCTGGTTGTAGACATAGAATTGGGGAGTTGTAGCTTACCTAAGATTGTATCCTAGAATAATAGGGGGTCGGAGCCTCCGTCCAGTTGTAGCGGGAGAACAAAGGAAGTTGGTACTTCCAATGAATGTAATTCTTAAATACATATAAGAAAAATCCTTCCATGGTTTTCTGTTGTGTTGGGTTTCCACATAAAAATATTGGTGTATTGTGTATGTGTATGATTTTTCATTTGTTCATGTTTTATTTACTCTACACTTATTGGATGATTATTCTATATTGATCATAAAGATAAATAACACTTGCATACTATCGTTAAAAGGATTAAAAAGATCTGTTATTGATTCACCCCTCTCTCTCAGTAATCCAATGCATGATTAGGCCTTGTAATCAGTTGTAAAGGAAGAGGGGTCGATGGTATAAGATTAAATATCAACTTGCGTTCAATAATTATGGATCTTATACTAATCGAGCGAGCAGGGGAAAAAGTATCAAGTTGTCAAACCCATAGACAGATTGACATTTACCTTGGGAATAGTCATTTTTCTGTTAGAAAGAAGAATAAATTTGAGAATACCTACTATGTAGCTAGCTCCCTTCACCCAGTTCATCCATTACCATCATAGGGCCCCAAAATATAAAATAAAAACAAAAAATATGCTACATTATATTAGCCTCTGGTACTCTTTCTCTATATACATGTTTTGAGAAAAATATACCGGTGAGCTACTCAATATATCTTACACTCCAATGCAAATTTTTTTGGCATCAATGCATATCCTGGGGGGAGGTATATACCTTAGCCACTAGAAATTCTGTCAATATTCCATTTCCACCAAGCAATTCTCATTCCAACAAACACTACGTCCCTTTATTTTAAGGTGTTTCGGGCCTACAAAAATCCCAGTACGTAGTAAATATCTATCAAAACTCTCAAAAAGTGCTCTCCTTAGATTACTCTAGTCAAATTCTAGATAGAATAATTGTTGTAGTTAAGACACTTGTCTTGGTTAAGCTGGTGCACCTTGGAGTCATCTTTCCATCATCATACACATTCAGCATCCCATTAATATCATTGCTTGAATGTTACCCAGCATTTGAACACGTTTTCATTGGTTGATTTAGAATGAATCTAGTGACACTTCAAGTTGCTCTTTATTGTAAATTCTTGTATAGTGAAACAAAAATGGATCTTTGTTCCTAACTAATATGTGTTAAAAATGAATGAATTAAGTGAATTCTCAATATTTGACTACAATAAAGGTCATTGTCCAATAAAAACTAGTATTGCACCTGTGACACATATCATAGACTCCCACAAAAATACCAATGGGTTTCCAAGCGACCATTACACATTATACAACAAGCACCTGAAATACAATCAAGGCACAAAATCAGTGTGGTTCTCAAGCCAGGGACACAAATGAAACTTTTGTTGATGGCAAAAAATTATGTAGTTATAATTATAATTATAGAATTAGCTTTACAAAATTATACATTACAAATGTTTAACCTAAGAGAGGATAAATACAATAGGTTGGATTCATGTTGAATTCTCTTACAACAAGCCAAAATAACTCCAACGTATAATATGTGAACTTGCATCTATTGCATAAAATTGTATTTGAAAATGCATGCACCTTGTGTATTTGATTAATGTAGGTAGTATCCAATTTGGATGGTGAAAAAGTAGCCTGAATTGGCAGGAAATGCACATATATGGTTAGATCAAGGACCCGAAACATAATATCACCATTTTTGGATTTCAAAAATATGATAATAAACTCCATTGTTATATCTTCCGTATTTGATCAGAAATTTGGAGTGGTTGAAATAGGCTTGGGGACCAAACCTATACAAAATAGATTTCATGTTTATGAGAACCAAGAGTCAATAAAAAATAGGGATTATCCCCTCCTTAGGATAGGTACTATCCATAAGACGAGATTTTTCAATCTAGTAATTTAGAGAATATCCCCCAGTTGCAAGACTAAAATTTTTAATGAGTTTGTGTGCTATGCATTATGTTATTGGTTAATCACTACTATATAAAATCCTACAAAATATTTCAATACTTGAAAATTTGTGGATTGGACATATTGTGTGCTTGTAGCTATATTGTTTCCCCTCAATTGTTTTAATTTATCAGATGTCACAAAGAAACATTGTTGTCTTATTGGCATCCTTGTTAGTTCACGGAGAAAGAATCAAATAGTGAGGTCACAATAGAGATAGAGTAACATATATCAAGAAACAAATCATTAAAAGGGAATTCAAGGTGTGTTTGCATTGCATCGGTTCTTGATCACATTGACATAATGATTTATCATTATTTTAGAGTAACCTTTAGGCTTTTGTGATTTTCCTGTATGCCCTAGCTATGTCAAAGGTAAAAGAAACATCCAAAAGAAGGAAGTAAAGACATTTATTGAGAATAATTTCCTATATTTATAGGAAAATTAAAGCTAAACGTATAATTAGAGACTATACAACCACTGAAAGTTCTTTTAAAAAAATCCAAAGTTTTTAAAAAAGCGAATAATTTCAAAGATCTTTTCAAAATAAAATATTTTCATATATAAGAGAATTCATCTCAAATATTGTCATCATCACACCTCAATATCTGCCTTTTCAATATTGCTCTTGATATTTTTTTTCTCTTTCCTCAGGGACTATAACTCTATGTTCAATAATTGAGCTTTCTTCCCAGACACATCCAAAAATCTACTTCCTGTGATTGACGTTGAGGAACATTTTTCCCGTAGCTTCCTTAAATATTCTTTCTTCCTTTTGTAGCTTGTTTATCCTCATCACCTAAAAACATGTTTTTCTCTTGTATATCAATCAATATCTTTCAAAGAAAGTGTCTTTGTAGGCAGAGACATCTGTGTCTATTGATCTAGAGGATGTGTTCCTTTAGATTTCATTTGAGTAAGAATTGTTGTTATGTTGGGGCATAGTTATGTATCCTATAGAAATACATAGCCTTGTTTAAATGATCCTAGGATATTTCTTTGGACCAAAATGTACTCAGAAAGTGCACTAGAAATCAAAATCATTCTGCAAGAATGATTCTGGTTATCAGATATGCTAACAAAATAATGTTATCTGCTATAATAATTATCTCCAACAGTGCTCATTTGCCAGTTAAATATGCCCTCCATCTCCATTAGAGTTTTCATTTCATACTAGTGGATTATATAACATTTACAAGTATATTGCATGAGATAATATAACTAATATGCTTTTCTCACCATACATTCACTGGCACTAAATTTTGTTCTTATAAATACGAGTGTGTCTCTACTATAAGATCAAACAATAATAACAACAACATAATCCTTGGAACTAAAGAATTATATCTTTCCAAGTCACAAACTGATAGTTATCCACCTATAATTCCCTCTCATATGGAAAAAATAGGGTCTAGAGTACAATGCAAAGAAGAATAAGCAATCAGATGTTTTAGATCATGTTTTTCCATATAAACAACATGCATTAATTTCCAGACCAATTCCCTTATTCTCAATACCAATGCGGGTATTCGTTATCATGATGTTCTTCTTCCATCGCTCATCACTCTCTTATCTTTGAACATTGCTATAGTATTCTATTGTAGTGATGGAGAAGTTGCACCCACATTTTCTAATTTCTAGCTCTTATATGCTACTAGTAATCTCACTCCTTTATTGTTATTTATTCTATGTGCTTCATTTAGTCAATATTAAGAGCAAGATAAACATTAAATTCTTTAATGGACACACTAATATTTTCTATAAGAGGACCAACTCTGGCCAACAAATAAAAATGACAACTAAAGGGAAAACACTATATACTGGACATACACAGTCTGAACATTGTTTCATATTAGTTAAAAATGAACATCCTTCTTATATATAGTTATGGATGGACTACTCCAACTAAATTATCATTAGTAAGAGTGAAGCTTCTCAAAGAATAATAGTATGTCCAATGAATCCTCCACTATGTTTTCATGATTGGTCAAAACAGATCATGAATCATATTCTATTTGTCTTCAATGAAAGTGCTCTTTATGCATGAAAATATGTCTACTAGAGGAATGTAGGATTATCACCTTCATCTACCAATGTCAATAAAGAATTTAGGCTTCATATGCAGTGTATAGTATGCTAGAAACAATCCTCCAAATAGGGAACCCCTAGTACTGAGAATAGACTGTCATATCAATGATCCTACAAGCATGTTGTTAGACATATACATACATACATACAGACATACACACACATACACACACACATATATATATATATATATATATATATTTATATATATTCGTAGGACCATCGAAGACCCAATTCATTGATGGTTCAACTAGAGTAGTTTTTTCCTCCTTAGATAAAAACGTTGGACATAAAACATTTTTGTCAGTAAATCATTGATATTGTGATGGAAACACGATGATGTATTGTGGAAGATACATTGATGGTTTGTCATTCGTTCGTCTCTAGACCAACTTCTTAGATATGAACTACTAGGAAAATTCATCGCTATTTAGTCTCTCATACGATGGTAGAACATTGATCTTTTGACATACTAGCGATGACCACGTGATGTGATTGTGACAAACTACCAAGAAAATTCGCCGATAATTGGTCAGTCTTACAACAATTATTCATTGATCATCCAACCTACTAGCGATGACAATGTGATAAATTTGGGATGAACTTATTGGGGAACGTTAGTCCCTCTTATGATGGTTGGGTTCGTTGGTATTGAAATGCACTCTTGAATGTTTAAATTGCGATGAAGGTGATGCGACGGAAAAATAGTTGTTTCCTTCGTCATACTTGCGACGTTGTGGCAACAAACATGTGTCAGTAAATCATTGGAAGATGGGCCCAATGTACTAGTGGCACCCTTTCCGATTGAACTTCTTAATATGCAACACTGATATTTTCCTAACTGAAATTGGCTTTCAAATGCTTGAAAAACTCTTGAATTACCTTTTTCATCTTCACATTCCAAAATTTTCTCATAACAATTAATTTTTTCCTTGTGGGAATCTAGTCAATCCATGCCTATCAACATGCCATACGATCCTAAGGGTAGGATATTCAATAATTCTTGTGTACACAGTCTACCTATATCAATTGGATGGGATTTTATGATCTCAACCACTTTTCTCTTAGTCCCTGTGTCTAATTGAACTAATCATGCCTTTGCATGTTTCTTCCGTGCTTCAACAACTTCAGATGAGACATAACTAAGATTAGATCCAGGGTCAGTTAAAATAGAAATGGGTTTATTGGAAATTATACCTTCCATATCCACTACAGAATCTTGGTGGTTCCACAACTGCATATATCCTTAGCACACTTATGGCCACATCATTGACTGTGGTTTTTTCATTCACACTATAAATGTTCTTGATATCATTTTGTTTGTGAGGAAAATCTCTCAACATGTGTGGTTCTCCAAAACCCCAACACTATAGAGGTCCTTTCTTTGTTTCCTCTGCATTTTCTCTTACATGTTTTTATAGACTATTTCCACTATGTGATGGAAAATTTCGTTGTTGCACACTTCTACTTTGCTAACCAAACCGTGCACCCTTATTTGGATTCTTGTATGAAAATGATATGAATCCCTTTTTCTAGGATCTACTCTTATCCCTCGTTTTTCAGTATTTAGAAGGCTCTTGTTGATGCTTAGATTGGTCATAGCATTACTTCGACATCCTTATAGTGTCCTCCAATGTATTTGGCTTATGAAATTCAATTCTATCCTGATAGGACTGTGGAAATCCACTGACAAAACACTGCACTCTCACTTTCTCATCCTTTAGGTTAGGAGCATACTTCACCAGATCCATAAATCCTTTGGCGTAGGCATACATAGTAAGTTGTCCTAGATTATGCTCATGGAATTACTTGATTTTTTCATCATAGTACTTCTCCTATAGGTATCCCTTCTTGAAGTACTTCTCAAACTGCTTCCAGGTCAATTTTATTTCCTTCAATACTTTGATATCCTTGAGATCTTCCCACCACATGGAGGCTCCTCCATTAAGGTTGAATATGGAAATCCTTTCCTTGGTATTCTTGGAATAATTGTGTACTTGAAAGTACTTCTTCAAATCAAATAGCCAAGCCTCAACTTCTTCTCCCTTCTTAATTTATCCATCAAAGGTATGCAGTTTATCCTTCTTTAATTATTCAGTCAGAGAAATGTGTGTATTTATCTTCTTTCTCCTAGGAAAAACTTGTCCATTTTCATCACTGAAGATATCCTTGAAAGAAAGATTCCTTCTAGATGACTCCATGGAAATACTTCCACCAGATTTACTCTTCTTAACATTCCAATGCCTTTTCTTTGAAGAACTCTTTCCCACATTGCTATGGTCCAATCTGTGATTTTTGGCATATTAAGGGGTTTTCAACCTCTCCTATTTCTACAATTCTGCATTACTAGAGCCTTGCTACAGATGCTTTTGAATTTCAAATAGGCTCTGCAGTTGCACTGCATTCAACTTTGCTTGTTCAACCTAATTTCTCATGAGCCTCTCATTATCTTCTTTCATACTGCTAACAATGGCTACTAGATCTGTAGGTGTTTCTTTGTCCCTCCATCCATGAGATTCCTCATCTATGAAATGTGATGTGTCTTCCATGATGTGTTGCACTATTCACATTTTCTTTCCTTTCAATATTTGTACATGTTGAAACAACAAAACATTATTAGAAATTGCATTTATCAACATCATAGCATGCATTATTGGCATATTAAAATCTTTCTTAACAAACTTTAAGCGGCCTTGGCGACCCATTCAAGCCTAGAGTTTGAAATATGCTCTGATACCACTCTATAACACACCTGACCCCCTAAATATTACTTAGAATGATGGGGTGTCAAATTTCTTCTTTAACTAATAATTTGATCTCTTTAAATAAACCTCGTGGATGAGTTCTTCTCATCGAGATATTTCCAATGACTATAACCATGCTCAAAACTGAGCTCCAGACCAAAAGTTATAGTCTTCTGAAGGTTTTTGGGCCCTTCCTTTATCAAATCCACGTCACTACCACATGGAATCAATGTGGCTTACTATCACTCATGTCATCCAATGTGGAATTGAATTGAAATCTAAAATGGCATCTTCCACCTATCCCACCGGGCCTTCCTAATCAATGGATCTTATCACTTGGGTTTATATTCGTCATCGCATGGGTTCTCCTTAAGAGTTGTGAGTCACCCCAGCCATCAAGTTCCAACAATGAACTCTCTGGTGGATCCATTCCTATACCTGATGGATCTCCGACCCTGGAAACTAATGGCTCTGATAACATCAGTGTTCTTAACTTGTGCGATGAATAACATCCGCTCCTTTAACCTCTTCTCAGGTGAACATGATGGAACTACATAAATATATGGTTGAGACTTCATCTCACCTACTCGCTAATCAACAAGAGTTGTTGACCTTGATATCCTATTCTTCATCAGGTCATTCTCCTAGCCTTACTTTGGACCTTTTCCACTATATTCTAACGAATGATTGGGATCTATCGGCCTATAGATTCGATGGCCATGGATTAAATTGAAGACCCAAGGGTCTCCATGCCCAATAGGGTCACTCTTGTCCTATCAACCAATAGATTGTTGACACACATCACCTTTTGAATTACGCTAACTTCCATGCTGGCATCCTCGTCAATATAACATCACTCTCCCTTTTTCCTTGCTTAAGCATGACCCATAAAATTCTATGGATGAGATTTAATATTTCCCATGTATTGATCAATGATTCTCATTCATTCTTGAATCTTATTCATCGTCGGCACTCCCTCTTCATCATTGGATATTCTCACTCCATTCTTTGGTCACCTTAATTCTTCAGCTTCTCGATGAAATGTCCTAATCTTCCTATCACACCAAATCGATGGCTCTTGATGGATCTATATCTTATTCATTGTCAGACCCTCTCTCTCTTTTTAATTCTCAGCTCAGAACTCTCAATGAACTCACCCTTCTAAGTATGGATGAGATCCGTTTTCCACACCAAATTGATGGCTACGATATTCCTTGACTCAAATAAAGGATTTTTTATTAGATAACAATCTAAAATAGGGGCTAAACCAATTTCACAGGTCCTTTAAGGATTTTCTATATCTTCAATATTTTGGAAACTACCCTAATACCAACTAAGGCCATCTTAATTCCTTGGGATAAAGTATTCATATCTTGCAATCTTTCCATTTAAAATAGGTGGAAGGTTTAATGGTTTAAGACTCCTTGAACTACATAGAGACCTTCCCCACACACGAGAGTATTCCCTTTGCCAATCTTGGGTAAATATTTTGTTCATATCATGTAAACATTCCACTCAGGAACAAGAGATTCCCTTAGGGTACAAGGTTCTTTAACCCCTACAAGTACCTCTCAGCACTAGGGCACTCACGTGACCCACCAAATGAATATTGTTTTCATATTTTGCAATATTTCATCCTAACATACAAGATCCTCAGGGATACAGACTACCCCTACTTGGGTTACTTCATGAGTTAATAGATTAAGTAATGAAAGAACAAGCAAATTCCACTTTACTCATAAATTTAATTTGTTATCTAGATACATTCATATTCCATTTAAATAAGAAACCCATAGGTTTACACCATCAATACACATTAAAATAGGTCAAGTTAAACACTTATCTATTCAAGGAAATATCAATGGCCAACATATTGAGAGATGACGCCTTTCCTCCCAACCTTAGGCTATATTGTAGACTACCTTCCTATAGCATTCTAACCTCGTTCCAAGACATGATATCACAAGGGGAATGATTCAAGTATTTCTCATATTTAGTATGATCCAGGAAGGTTACTCCCCTTCCTCCACTAGAAACAACATAAGTTTTCCCCTTCCCATTGAGCTCAGGGCTTCCATAGGTTTATCAGGTACCTTCCCAACTAGATTTCCTCTGCACAAGGGAGCCCCTTATCTACTATATAGTTTCTCAGTGACCTCTCCTTACCAGTTTCAGTTTCTGTCCAATAATTACCAAGATACGACCCCTTATTGCTCCATTGTATATCTGGGTATTCTCTATTTGAGGATGATCATAAATATTTTGGACGATATTCCTATTTTCTTTAAGGAAATATATCCAATTTCTTCTTTCTTCATTTTTCACCCTTGAAATCCTATGTTCAGTGCACCCTTCACCTATGATCTTGTTTCTCACTTGCTTTTCCCTAGATCATTATCCTCTTGTGCCTTCCATGTGCTCTGGTCTCTCTTTCGATACCACTATTTGTTTCTCTTGCTGGGAGAAAATCCCCTTCTGTCTGTTGAGTCCTGTTGATCTCCTATTTCTCTTCTAGTGGTGTTTTCCACCTTTGGCCTCTTCTTCCACCAATCCTTTTGGATTATCGTGACTTCTTCCAGACATGACTTGTTGTCCGGAGTATGAATTCCTGAAGGGGAAAATCCATGGGTGTCCTATTTGTCAGGTTATTCAATTGACCCCTCATCTTCTCAATATGTTGGGACTGTCAGCAATATTAACTTCCTCAACCACCAATCTTGTTCCCTCATTAACAGTTCACATGTTCTATGCAGACTCAAGTACATGAGAAGGTGGTGTATTCATTTTGCAGGTGTAGCCTAAAGTGTTAATCACACTTTCTATCTTCCTCATTTATGCTTCTCCATTCCACCCACCGATCCACCTCATCCATCCCACTTCATTAGCTCCCACTTGTGTCATCATGGCCAGTACTCTCAAGTATTTTCCCTCTTAGTCAGTTGTCAAGTGTTTTTCATTAATCACAACATAATTACAAGCTTCATAATCATATTATATGAAGTCTTAATATAATTACAATTATGGGGGAAATAGGGTGTTACAATAGTAGTTGTAGTCTAATTAACCCCAAAAATTTAGAGCAATCAAACAAATTGTAGTGAAAAATGCAAGAGCACAAGAGAAAAGAGAGATAAAAATAGAGAGTTATGTTATGCTATAACTTTTGATGGGAATTTTGTATTTTATTAAGTACATGATTGGTTATTCTAACTTGGTTCAAGTGGAAAAAGAGGCTAGGAGTGCACTTGACCAACTAGGGGTTGTTATGCTTAGACTGTTCTTGGATACTTGTATGATTATTTTAGGCCTTAAGGGTGTCATTATTGAGTGTGCCTGCATGCATAAAAGGCGAGGACAGTAATAAGATCCTTATAGAGGGGCACTACTAGAAGTGTGTTTGTGATCACCAAGGGAAAGGGTGGTAGAAATATCCTTGCACATAATGACTCATGAGGTTTTGGAGTGTTGTAGTCCAGGAGCCTCTCCATCACGCATAGGTCGATTATCTAGGAGTCCGATGTGTGATATTCCTTTTGGAATTATGTATTACTTGTGGAGAGTTTTTATGTGCCACAAAATTTCTCACATCATTGAGCTTGGCATACAAAATGAATCCCTAATAAGATTGAGAAACCCTAAATTGCTCATCTCCTCTCAAACTTCCATGAGAAATCCATATTTCCCAAGGGGGTTGAGCAGGCTGAGTCAAACTTTGTGAGACATAAAAACCTCCAGATAGATAAGAGACCTTAGCCCATGCAATGTTAAAGACCCAAACTTTGAATAAAGAGTGGGGTGAATTGTTGCCTTACCTTTAATGCAAGCATTGACCCTTATGGCCTCATAACCTCCTTTGGAACAACTTTGAACTAGGCCTTGTATTATACTCGTAGGGACTTGGAAAAGCCTAAAATATCACCATAGAGCCATGGAATTTCCCTTCTAATTCTTATAAATAATTCCCATGAAAGATGGCCTCTCTATAACATTCGCACTAGACCATGGGAACCTTCTACCCTATCCCTATGTCATGACAATAAATCATGGAATGGTGAGAATTATGTGTTATGTAAAGCCTTTCATTACTTTTGTGATTTATTATTTATTTTTTATTATTATTTCTATATATGTATTTGACCCCTAACCCTAGATAAGTGGGTGTTGAAATAATGTAACTGCGAAGAGAATTCTTATTATTATTGTTATTTTATTATTAAGGTTAATCCCCATTGTGGATTAATCATGTCGGTAATTGTATAAGGATCAAATCCCCTTTTGCGGATTGGTCATCAGACAATTATAAAGGGCAGAATAAGAAGTTGGCCCCAACAATTATTATTGAAGACCCAGAATTAATTAAAGGTGGGTTTACCCACCCAGAGTGAGAGGTTGGCCCTGCCAGTGAAACCCCCTCACATGTGCCAGTCTTGTATAAATAAGAGGCTAGCACCTCACTTCTAACACACAACTCACTTGCTCATTCTCTAATGAGGCAAGCTGCAATTACTAGTTGGAGAGAGGGAGAAGAGTGGTGCATCTCTTGGGGAGGAATGTCTATATTGGTTTGAGTTATCTCTTGAACATTGTATAAGCTATTTATGATAAGGAATTTTTGTTGGGTTTTCTTCCCCTAGAGGGTTTCCTNCTTATGATTCTCTTATCTATTGAAATGAAAAGAACTATAATAATGGCATAAACATTAACATGGTATCAGAGCCAACCTGAAGGAAACACTATTTGCAAGAGAAAAACGTCACTGTTGCAGCACCTGCAAATTAGGTTTTTGAAAAAGTATCTCTTTTCAGCTCCCTAAACATCTAAAAAGTTGCACCCTCCACCCAGGATCAATTTGGCACCTAGAGCACACCTTTTCAGTGGTTGGATCTCTCGGAAAGTGAAACCCTAGTTTCACAAAAGTACCAGAAGTACCAGAAAACCAGTATTAGAAGTACTAGAAGTAGCAGAGTACCAGAAGTACTAGAAGCACCAATCCAGAAATCCACATATTAGATTTGACAGGGAAAAAATTGGATTTTCTTAGATCTGAGGACACCAGGCTACTCGCCTCATCCAAGCGCACCTCCTGGTAAGGTCAAAATTTGATTTCGAGCATTTTCAATTTTTTGGTTATTTTTGTTACTGCAAGTACAAGATGTCTGCAAGCACAAAGCTTGTTGAGAAACTAGAAGGCATAGACAACTTCTGTGACTAGAAGTATAGGATCGGTCTGATCCTTGCAGAGAATGACCTATCAAGATTTATCAAAGAAGAAGTGGAGGAACCTGAAGATGTTGTAGAGAAAGAGAAGCATCAGAAGGACTCAATCAGGGCTAAGAGAATCATT
>JASDQU011403981.1:49476-73107 GCA_032191745.1 Picea mariana
GTGTTATGTGTTCTTGATATTTCACTTTGTGATTGTGGTTGTGATCGTGGTTTAATTTTCTGCAAGAATAATAGTAGAAGCGATTCTGTATTTAACAGTGGCGTAAATTGTTAGATTAGGAGAATCACAGGAAATACTTAATTTGTATTGAAATTTCTACATCGGTGAAGGGTTTTGTGTACCCTTCCTTTTTCGTATGTGGATGAGATTTCCGCTTATCTTTATCTTTAGATTTCTGATATTTGTGGCTGACATCATGCATAGTGAGTGCATGCACCCTTGGTCCTTTGATTGCACCCATGTTGATGAGCTTGGTTTTCTCTTGTGTCAAGGATTCAATAAAGTGCTTAAGAGAAGGCATCTTCAAGGTGGATCCAGAGGTGAATCTGACAGTATGTAATGTGGATATGAATACAGAGAATTCAGGTCCAATATTGGAGAGAATGGTGAGAACCATTTGTTTCTCCTCCTTCGATTTATCAACCCCGCAAGCTTTGAGTTGTGACAGTAAATCCTTGAATTTTGTAAAGAAATCTTGAATATTCTCGAAGCTTTTTGGATCCAATGTGAGCAGCTCCACCTCCAGCATGTGTCCCCTCATCTCATCCTATTTTCCAAAGAGCCCTTCCAATATGGTCCAGGCTTCATTGGGAGTCTTACAGGAAGATATATGAAAAAGGAGATCGGGAGAAATAAGACTGCAAATTGTTCTGAGTGCCTCATCCATGCGATTTAAGTACTTGGATTTTTCTATGGCTAATGTCGGTTCTGTATCTGTATTCATGGTTAACCTATACAACCCTCTGGATCAGATATGTATGGATATTTTCTCCTTCCATGCAAAATAGTTGTAAGGTGTAAAAATGCCTTCTTTTTGGAATTCCATCTTTTTGTTGTCTTCGATCTTTTGTACCTGTAAAATTTTTTGGTGTAGCTTTGCTTAGAAGTCCGTCGAATCTGATACCATTTCAATGTGTTGAATTGCATAGAATAGATATAGATAAACAATGATACACACATTTGTAGAGAGAATTGGAAAAAGAAGAAGGAGGAGAGAAAAGAATGGACAGAATTCTCATTAACCATTGTGAATAATGAATAATTTACACATGATATACTCTGTATAACTCAATGAGTTCGACTTGAGATGAACCAAGTCACCATAGTGGTGGTCTAGAGTGATCTGGACACACACCAACAGTTACGGGAGTGAACTTCCACCTAGTCTAGTCTCTCAGGCAGTTACGGGAGTGAACTGCCACCTAGTTGAGTTAACTAGTCAACTAGTCTTCAGTTAACTGACTGAACATAAAGTAGTGAGGAGTTAAATCAAGGAATCAAGGCTAATGCGCCACTTTTGTGATGATACCAAGGAAAGGTCGAATTAGCATGGTGATGATCCCAATGTTGCATGGTGATGATCCCAATGCAACATCTAAACTCAACTCAACTAGTCAAACTGAAGTGTGAACTAAAAGAGAATATTCTCCAGGTGGAATATTCTCTCCTAAAATATAGGAGACTGGATAATGACTAATTTTGACTAATAAACAAATAAAAACCTTAAGAAAAATAAATCCTAGGTGTGTGTGAAGTAACTCCAACAGCATACGCAGGGTACAGTTACAGTCTGGATACAATGACATGTTACAGATCTATGTGAAAGAAGTTACAAAGGGTTAGAAGCTTTCAAGAGAAAGGAAACCTTAGTTTTTAAAAGGCATACACAGGTTGCATAATAGTTTGTTCACGTATACACAGGCTACATAACATATAGTGTGTGTACATACGCATGTTGAAGCACAACAAGTCACGTACCTATTATATTTTTGTTGATACATGTTTAGTTATAGTATAGATTCATTACAGGGTAGTTGTACAGGTTGGATGCAGGTCAATGGTATAGATTGATATAGTTGTATAATGATATATCTCACAGTGATAGTGTGACAGTGGTTCCATCATTCTACTTCTACTTCAGGGCAGTTGGATGGGGCAAGGACAGGTGGTTGTAGCCACCTGTCAGTTGTAGCCGGAGAATATAGGGGGTTGTAGCCTCTTTCTGGTTGTAGCCAAATAATTGGGGAGTTGGAGCTTACCTCAGGTTGTAGCCTGAGAAACTAGGGGGTTGGAGCCTCCTTCCAGTTGTAGCTGGAAAACAATGGAAGTTGGTGTTTCCAATGAATGTAATTCATCAAGACATATAAGAAAAAGCATTTTGTGGTGTTCTCCCACTTTGAGTTTCCATGTAAACACTGGTGTACTTTGTATGTGTGTGATTTCTCATTTTCCCATTGCTTATTTACTCTGTAACTATTGGATGATAATCCCACATTGATATAACACTTGTATTTTCATGAAAAAATTTAAATTTCTCTATTACTGATTCACCCCCCCTCTTAGTAATCCAACAATTGGAATCAGAGTAGGTTCCTTAAAAAATCAGTTTAACCACTAAAAGGTAGATCATGGAGAGAAACAACTTGTATAAAAATGGAATACCACAGTTTAATGGACAAAAGTATGCATTTTGGAGCATAAGGATGAAAACATATATACAAGTATAGGGATTTGAAATTTGGCAATCAATTGTAGATGGATACACTGTACCAATAGTTTCGCCAACAAATGACAAAGCAATGAAACTCGGTCAAAATAATTCCAAAGGCACAAATGCACTTCTGAATGGTCTTAGTGAAATGATATTCACCAAAGTTGCACATTGTAAATCTGCTAAAGATATTTGGGACAAACTTCAAAATATTTATGAAGGAGATTCAAAGTCAAAGAAACAAAGCTTCAAATTTACAGAGGTTAGTTCAAACAACTTAAGATGAAAGAAGATGAGAATATTGCAGCTTATTTTTACGAGTTGATGAAACAATAAATGAAATCATAGGATTGGGATAAGAAATCAAAGAATCTATAATTGTTAAAAAAGTACTAAGATCTCTTCCTATGAGATTTGACCCTAAGATATCAACACTAGAAGAAAGATCAGATCTAAACTCAATAAGAATTGACTAATTACATGGAATCTTCATAGCATATGAAATGAGAACTGAACAGGAAAATCCATATATAAAAGAAGCATCCAAAAAGTCAAAGCAAAAGGGAAAGCAAAAAGAAAAACATAGCAGCAACAGTGACATCTCGGAAGATGATGAAGAAGTGACCAACTTTGTCAAAATACTGAACAAGGGAACCGACAGTAGGTATAGAGGTAAGCTTCCTTTAATTTTTTTTAATTGTGATGGTATTGGTCATTTTTCTAAAATATGTCCTCATAAGAAAAATAAAAATGATGAAGGTTACTCAAAAGGCAAACAAACATCTAAAGGAAAAAAAACCACAAAGAAAGTTTTCAAGAAAATCTTAGGCACCAAAGAAGACAACTCATCATCAGATGAATATGAAGTCAGTGACAGTGAGACAGAAAGAGTTTTATTCATGGTGGTAGAAGAATCTTATAAAGAAGACTCCGAAGAAGAATATGAATAAGTTGAAGAGGAAATTGAAGAGACATAAGTTGACTACCGAGAGGAATTAATGTGTGCCATAGAAGTTATCAGAAGAGAAAAGAATAAAAACAAGAAAATACAAGAGGAACTAGACAAGAAAGAAGACACTCAAGAACTAGAACAAATGATCACAAATTTGAAAGTTCAAATAGAAGAAGACAAAATAATTGAAGAATCACTCAAAGAACAGCGAGAAGAAAAAGACAAGATCATTGGAAATTTGGAAGCAGAGATTGTCACATTAAGAAAGGATCTTCAAAATAAAAATATGAAGAACAACTCAAAATTTTTGGATGACATTATCAACAGTAAAAAATCTCATCGTGACAAGTCTGGACTTGGATACAATCAAACAAAAAAAGGATCCAGTTCCAAAACAACAGAGCAAGAAACATATCCAAAAATCTATGCAAAAACAATCAAGGGAGATAGGAAGATCTACAAGGAAGATTACAGGGACACTCCTCCACTGAGAAGATTCATATTTCAGAATCAATAACTAATAGATAGGCCTCAGGAAGAAGAAGAATTCATAAGAGTACCTCCTTTCAGAATATCCTCAACTCCCAGGTATCAAACCATCTTTTTTGGTTTATGTTATGCATGTAATAATTTTGGACATAAAGTTGTGAATTGCATAGCTAACAACAGGAACATAAACAACTTTGAAAGCCATACACAAATGGGTTATCCAAGAAGGCCTAATGAAACAAAGAGAAGAAGTTACAAATGGTTTGAATCTTTGAGCACTAAAGTGGAATGTTACACATGTAACAACTTTGGACACATGGCCAAAGATTGCAGAATGACAGTCCCTCCTAGAGAACCACAACAAAATAACAACAGTAAAAAATAGGAACCTCAGAAAAGGACATGGATAAGAAAGCAACATCAATATAGCAATGAAGAATGCACACTCTTTCTAAAAGCTAAGAAGAATAAACGTGGTTGGTATGTTGACAGTGGCTATTCAACACACATGACATGTGATAGAGAAAGTTTTCTTACATTGAAAAAGGAAAGATATGGATCAGTCTCTTTCGAAAATAATGATTCAACTAAAATCATTGGAAAAGGCACAATCAGAATTGGGAACAAGAATACCAAGGCATAAAATGTTATACTAGTATAATATATGAAACATAATATTCTAAGTGTGATTCAAATGTGTGACCAAGGTCATAAAGTTACTTTTGATTCACAAAAGTGCGAGATAAGAAAAGAAGGTTCAGAAAAATTGATTGCTACAACTGTGATAACTTCAAGCAACATATATGTGTTAAGTGAAATTGGAAATGAAAAGTGTTGTATAGGAAAGGAATATGAAAGTTGACTATGGAACAGAACAATGGATCACATACATTTTGGTAACCTTGTCAAAGTCAACAAAAGAGAAGCAGTTAGAGAAATGCCCCAGATCATGAAACCAACCAACACTTTATGCAAGCATTGTCAACAAGGAAAGCAAATAAAGACCAGGTTCAAATCAAAGGAATATTCAACGACAAGACCACTGGAAATTGTGCATATTGATCTAGTTGGACCAACCACAAAATAGAGTTTAAAAGGTGAGAAATAATTTATGTTATTAGTTGATGCTTATACAAGAATGACTACAGTTTTCTTTCTCAAGAATAAGTCAGAAGCTTTTGAAAACTTCAAGATCTACAAGGAAATGGTTGAAAATGAAATGGATTAAAAAATCAAATGCTTGAGATATGATAATGGAGGAGAGTTCACTTTGAAGGAATTTATGGACTACTGCAGCAGTCATGGAATAAGAAGGAAATTCTCCGTTGCTAGGACACCTCAATAGAATGGAGTTGTTGAAAGAAAGAACAAGACAATATAGGAAATGGCTCAAACAATGCTAATGGATTCCAAATTGACAAATATATTTTGGACACATGCAGTGCATACAACAATTCACATTCAAAACAGAGTAATGCTCATTAAAAACACTAATAAAAATCCCTACGAGCTATGGAAAGGAAGACCAACAAATGTGAAGCACTTCATAGTTTTTGGAAGAAAATTCTACATCAAAAGAGAGGATGGCGGAATGGAAAAGTTTGACTCTCGTGTGGAAAAAGGAGTACTTGTTGGTTACTCAAGTACAAGGAAAGCATACAAGTGTTACAACCTAATATTGAACAAAGTTGTGGAAAGCATCAACGTAACAATTGATGAAACAAGTAGACCACAATTAAAGGAAGAAGAAATTGAATTAATGGAACATATTTATGAAGAAGAAGCAAAAGATGAAAAAGAAGTGGAAGAGGAATATGAAGAGAATCCAATAGAAGAAGAAGATAAAGTTCAACAAGTGCCTCCAAAGACACCTAGCAAACGAGTACAGAAGAATCATCCTTCAGATCATATTATCATAAACAAAGATGCAGGAGTTGAGACTAGAAGAAGAATCCGTTCACCAGAACAAACGCACCTAGTACTCTCATCTACAATTTAACCAACCTATTTTGAAGAGGCTAGCAAGGATGAATTTTGGAATAAGGCCATGGATGAAGAATTGGATCAAACAGAGAAAAATGACACTTGGGAATTGGTTCCAAGACCAAAGGATAAGAATGTGATTGGAAAAAAGTGGGTATATGGGAATAAATTGAATGAATATCGACAGGTTACAAGGAACAAAGCTAGATTGGTATCTCAAGGATATGCACATGTTGAAGGAATCAACTTTGAAGAGACATTTTTCCCAGTTGTCAGAATGGAAGCAATCCGATTGTTTTTAGCTTATGGATGTTCCAAAAATATTAAAGTGTATCAGATGGATGTAAAATCATCTTTTCTAAATGAGGAACTTGTAGAATAAGTCTACATTGAACAACTAGAAGGATTTCAGTTGTCAGAGAACGCAAATTATGTGTGTAAATTAAAGAAGGCCTTGTATGGTCTAAAAAAGGCTCCTAGAGCATGGTACTCTAGACTGGATAAATATGTACATTAGGAAGGGTTCAGAAAAGGAAGTACAGACATCAACCTCTACATTAAGGTAAGTCAAGATAGTATTTTATTAATTGAAGTTTATGTTGATGATGTTATTTTTGGTAGTGATGATGACAGGTTAAGCCAGAAATTTGCAAAGGATGTGCATAATGAATTTGAAATGTCATTACTTGGAGAACTATCCTTCTTTCTAGGACTTCAGATACATCAAAGAAACCAAGGAATTTTTATTTCTCAAACCAAGTATATCAGAGAAATGCTAAAGAGGTTCAGAATGGAAGATTGCAAACTAGTTATCACTCCCATGCAAACCAGTTGCAAGTTGAGAAAAGATGATGATTCAAATTCTACAAATCAGAGGCAATATAGGTCAATGATTGGTAGCATACTATATGTGACAACATCTAGAGTAGATGTAATGCAGGCAGTTGGACAGGTGGCACAATTTCAAGCAACACCAAAGGAATCACATGTATTAGCAGTGAAGATGATTTTCAAATATCTCAAAGGAACAAAAGAATTTGGATTATGGTATACAAAAGGAAATGATCTATCTATTATTGCCTACACATATGCATATTGGGAAGGTTGTATTGATGATTGACGAAGCATCAATGGAGCAACATCCTACTTAGGTGAGTATTTAGTATCATGGCTAAGAAAGAAACAATCATCAGTATCTTTATCTACAGTCAAGGCATAGTATATTGCAACAACAACATGTTGTACACATGTTCTTTGGATGAAACAAACTCTGACAGATATACAAGTTGAGTATGATGAGCCCATTCCAATCTATTGTGATAATACAAGCGCCATCAGTATCTCAAAGAACCCATTAATGCACTCCAAGACGAAGTACATTCCAATCAAGTATCACTTTCTACGGGATCAGGTTGCAGAAAAGAACATCAGAATTGAGTATGTGGGCACAAAAGAACAAGTGGTAGACATATTTAAAAAGCCACTTCCACGGGAAGCCTTTGAGTATCTTCGTCAAAGACTCGGAGTTATTTCTACTCCAAAATGAATACTTTTGAATGCTTATCTTATATGTCTTATATGTACACGAGGAAGCACCATAAAGAGAACAGTTCAGTTAGGGGGATCAACCCCAGATGGAAAGATACATTTTCCATTGATGACAAAGGGGGAGAGATTTATCAGATGTAGAGGACAAAGGCATGATTCCAGGGGGAGAAAAGGTCAAAGGGATGCAGAGGACAAAGGCATGCTTCCAGGGGGAGCATGAGTGCTATGACTCCAACATTGCATGACATGATTTCAATATTGCATCAGAGTGTTGCCATCAATGCCAAAGGGGGAGATTGTTGATTAAGGTTGGTTTTCATTGATGTCAACCCTTGAAGAAATTCCATTAGAACAAAGGTTTGGGTAATGGACCCAAGTTTGTTTGATGTAAATATGACTCATTATTGTCTTGTCATGGTTGATAAGAAGTACAAATGGATGAACTTCAAAGTGGTCCATTTATGGTGAAATCCCTCATGGGAAGACACTTTGTGGATTGAGTTATCCTAGAAGTATGGTTAGAGAAGCCATTATTAATTGTGGAATAATGAGATGAAGGTCAATGATTTTTTTAGTGAAACTATCCTAGATGGATAGTGCTTGTGATTCCGTTTCCGGTGGTATGTGGAACGTCACATAACTCCTCACGGTTAGAGATTTATGGCCATATGAAGTTGGAGAACCCTCATGAGTCATATAGAAGCCCCTAAAAGTCAAAGTGTTTGCAAAAGAAATTATTTTAAATGGATAAATCCCTAAAATAAGGAAAGTGTAATGCTACATGAAAGTATAAATAAGAGGCAAGGCTCTCTCATTAAATCACACTTGAACACATTGAATATCTTTTGTTGTGTGAGTCTTATTGCAAGTACTCATTGATACATCTAAAGTTGCGAAAGTATGAGGTAGTACGAAGGGTTGACAACGCAATTCTCAGAATTACAGCGAATACTGAAAAAACCTAATTTCTGAGGCATATGTGGGCTGACTGTGTATAGGGTGCGTATATATTGAGGTGTACGTAGGTTGACTGTGTATAGGGTGCGTACATACTGAGGCGTATGCAGGCTGACTGTGTATAAGGTGCGTACATGTTGGTAAAGCCATGAAACTTGAGAAGATGAAGATGCAGAGGTTTTAAATTCTGAGATCAAGTTCCCTGGATGGTCTATAGTGCTCAGATACATTAGATCTATCCATTTCCTCAAAAGGTATGTCTTATTTCTATGAATAGTTGGATTTTGATGTATGCATGAGAAATGGTTATGGAGATCTGAGGATTCTCCCTAGAGAGACTACTGGCTACATGGGATCTTCTGCATAAGTCAGATATACATAAATAAAATGTTGGTATATTTATCATTGATACTTCTTGTTGAGGCACATATTGTATTTCTTGGCATATGTCTAAGAGTTTTTGTGGTACATGGTTGAGAACTTGTATTTGTGAAGTGGTTGATGTATTGAGAGGTTGAATATCAGGAAGGGTTTGATGACTAAGATCATGTGAGGGTTATTATACTTGTTCATGATTACACACACCTATATGACACGTGACTAGAGAGAGATATATATGCTTTGGGTAAAGGTTATGTATGAGGATGCATGCACATGGTACATTTACAATCTGGATACAGTGACAGGTTACAAATCTATGTGGAAGAAGTTAGATAGGGTTAGAAGCTTTCAAGAGAAAGGAAACCCTAGTTTTCAGAAGGCATACATAGGCTGCATAACAGTTTGGTCACGTACATACGCGGGTTGCATAATAGATAGGACGTGTAAATATGTGTGTTGAAGCACTACGGGTCACGTACATGTTGTATTTTTGTTGATACATGTTCAGTTCTGGTACAAATTGATTACATGGAAGTTGTATAAGTTGGATGCAGGTCAATGGTACATATTGATATAGTGGTACAATGGTATATCTCACAGTGATAGTGTGACAATGGTTCCATCGTTCTACTTCTACTTCAGGGCGGTTGGACGGGGAAATGACAAGTGGTTGTAGCCACCTTCCGATTGTAGTCGAAGAATTTAGGGGGTTGCAGCCTCATTCTAGTTGTAGCCAGAGAATTGGGGAGCTGGAGCTTCCCTCAGGTTGTAGCCTAAGAAACTAGGGGGTTGGAACCTCCTTCCAGTTCCCGCTAGAAAACAAAGGAAGTTGGTGCTTCCAATGAATGTAATTCTTCAATACATATAAGAGAAAACATTCCCTAGTTTTCTCCCGCTTTGGTTTTCCACGTAAGAACATTGGTGTATTGTGTATGTGTGTGATTGCTTATTTACTCTGTAACTATTGGATGATAATGCTACATTGATATAACACTTGTATTTTGGTGAAAAAGGTTTAAATTTCTCTATTACTGATTCACGCCCCCTCTCAGTAATCCAACAATTATTATAATTAATGCTTGATTTCATGATGTGAGGTGGAGCTAGACAAGAAGGCCACTCCATGGATTTGGAAGGCCTAATCATTAAATACCAAGAGGGATCCCATAACCATGAAGATAATATATTTTCATAAGAAGAACCTTATGTATTGGGGACAAACTCAATTATTAATGTTCTACGAATGTTTCCTTTACCTCTTATAATATTGAAAATCCTAGAAGAGGGTTGGAGTTATTCTCACCCATGGAGTTATGTTTGGGGCTAAATTCTTAGTTGGAAATATGGAAGGATTTTAGGTCTACCTTTCAATATGCATGGGGTATATAGTTCAACATACCTACCAAATTCCTAGGACCAACTAGATGAGGCTTGGAGCCATAGAGTCCATGATAGTTCAATAAGACGTAGAGCTCGATGTCAAAATCCTAGGAGATGGTTAGAGTTTTACTCACACTCCCCTAGAGTTGTGATGTGGAATTTCAGTTCCTTATGTAGTCACACCATGATGGGTGACTCTTATACTAGTTGTAGAAAAGGGCCCATGTCATTACAGGTAGTACCATCCAAAGTACTAGGTGATGATCTGGTGGCAGATCAAATGGTATGATTTGGGTGAGGGTGGATAAGGGAAGAATTAAACAATTGTAATTTAATTTATTTGATAGATGATTGTATGTACTTGTTTCATATTAGTCATTCAAAAAGTTTAATTAAGAGAATGTGGTTAATAAGAGCATGATGTTTGTCTAGTAGTGCAAGTATGAGAATTACACATGGTAGCCACATGAGTAACTCCCTCACCCACACAATAGTAATATTATATTTACACACATATTTTGTTATGGTTGTCCATATCAAATATTTCCTTGCATAAAAAACTATTATTGATAATAGCTTCTTATAGGTGGGCATTAAAAGAATATTATTGATAATATCAGAAAGAAACTATTTTCATGAGAATGACATGTAGAGGTGTGCATGCCAATAAAATAATATTTCATTTTTAATTTTGTTTCTAAATTTGGAGATATATGGAGGAGCATTGAATGGGGTTCTAATTTGTTTGGGGTTGTTTTTTATCACATTGCATCTGAAGAGATTCCTATGGTATGGATACTTGAGACTGGGAGTCTTGAGGGGAGGTATTGAATGTTGGTTGGTATAAACTTTGTGATTAAGGGATTAGGGGCTCTTGATATCTAATTGAGGGGTTGGTTATGAGGATATTTTTCCCCCAATTTTTTTTTTTTGCATTATGCTGTTGCTTGGATAAAGATGGTGTTGTTGTTTCTCTATAAGTCCAAATCACATATGATACTTCTAGGTATTTCTCATATCTTCTCTTAATTATTAGTGCATGTAGTTATTTGAGTTACTTGTATAATTTATAATTGTGATGCTAGAATTTACCCTATCAGATGAAAATTTTGTTGTTTAATATTAATGTATTGTAAAGATAGTTAATATAGATATGGTGTATGGTTGGTTATTGTTGTATCTTTTTAATTAAATCGACTTCATTGTAGATGAGGCTTCATTTTTTTGGGTGGGAATTACATTTGGTATATAAACACACTTCATTTTTTGGGTGGGAATTATATTTGGTATATAAACCCAAGATCTAACCCTCAGAGCCTACGAACCTTCCCAGAAATAAATCAATGAAACCCCTAAATTTTATCTTTATTTTAATAAAGAGACCAACTTTATTTATTTTTGTTCATATGTGTTTAAATATGGTATTCATGTATATTTTCAAATCCAATACGCATATGCATTTCCATATCTAGCACTCTCATTATTTAATATTAACTTTGCATATCAACTAGTTGGAATTGACAAAGGATATATAGTTCCCCCATAAAAAAATAGTTCTTATAAAATACATATTAGCAAATAAAGTGATTGAAGAAATATATAAACCAAAGTTAATTCCCCACAAGCTTATTTAGCTAGTTATTTCCATTCATTTGGTCCCTTTCATGTAAAATTTTTGATTGACATTAGACTATCCTTCGTATTGAAGGTGTGTGAAGTGATGGCATTCTTACCCCTTTATTTACCAAAATGATAGATTACTATTTATTGGAGCATAACTTTGAGTTTCTTATTGAAGAGTTCCATAAAAAGAAATATAGAATCTCAAACTATACTTAAAAAAAGATTGATCCTCTTGAACATATCTAAAGTATAGTATAGAATACGCTATGGAATTCAAACACTTCAAAATTCTTCGATTTTTTATGGAGGGAGTAATTGAAATGAGTGATACTTCGTTTTCAAAGAATATCCATTTCTCGATTAATCATGAAATTGCATAGCGAATAATTTCTGGTTGTTGACCAATAGGGATACCATAAATTTCTTTTATTACAAAATTATAAAAAACTGAAAGGTTATGATGCCAAAAAAAAAACTCACAATCTTTATGTGATGGATAACTGAAATGCCCCCGACAATATAAAATAAATTACAATCTTTGAGTTCTACATCTTTTTCCAAGTTTATCTCCAACCTACGCTTGTTGAAGGTGGTTCTACATGTTGAAATTTGTAAGGAATCTCAATATGTCCAGGCCTGAGAGTTGTTGATGAACATAATCATGCATTTATTTCTTAATTTTCCGAATATAAAAGAATTTATATTATAAATCAATTCTTTGATATCTATGTAGGTTAAACTACTTAATCATCTAACAAGATTATATTGATATATTATTATGAAGAATCCAAGATTTCCAACTTGCAAATTTGAGAAAATTTGAAGGTCATCCTTAAGTAACCAAAGAGTAGAGATACCAATGATTAGGAATGTGAAATGGAAAACTTCAATATCACCATTACCCAACTTTAGAGCCAAATACAATTCTTGAAATGTTTCAAGGGTTTTCTTGCATCAGTTGTTGCTACCATTTTCCTTATCAAGTAGAATAGTTTGGAAATCAAACTATTCTTGAATTGTTTGTCTCTATTTCAATAACAACTCGATCTCTCATATGTCCAACCCACTATTGTCATGTCTATGAGGATGAAGGGGAAGGAGGGCCAAGCCCTTAAAATACCTATAAATTGAAAATAATGATATTAAATGGAAGGAAACACTGCAACAATTAAGAAACTAGCCAACAATAGTTCAAATAATGAAACAATGCAAACCAAAGAAAATAATGGAAAAGAAAATAATGAAAAAGGAGTAGAGGTTACCATGAATGGCTCTCCATGATTGAAACCCTAAATATGGAGAAGATGAGAGGAGGAGAGGAGAATGTTGAAAGATTAGTTGTTGAAAGATTGGTTTTCATTGAATTGTTGAAATATTGGTTGTCATTGATGTCAACCCTTGAACAAGAAGTTAAAAAGTTGCATGTCAGTTGCATGTGATTAACAAGACATTATGAGTTGGCCCTAAATTAGGAAAAAAGTAATTTCTTGAAAAACAAACAACTAATTTTTGAAAATTCTCAGATGAATCTAAAATTGACCAATAACTAAGAGCTAACTAGAGTGACACTATTCATCAACTTATTTTTCTGATTACATGCATAAACGAAGAGATAAATGATCACTAAAAATTAAAAAAAAAAAAAACCCACAAAACACTAAAACTTGAATTTGAGGCATCATACGAAGGAATTTGGCCCCCGAAAAGTGTCGAAACAGATTTCGATCTTATAAGTTAGATCGACACGATAATAAAGTCTTTGAGACACAAATCCCTATAAAATTTCATCCCAATTGGATAATCGAATCAAAAGTTATGACTCTCGGAAATCCATGCATTTTTTAATGAGATCCTCATTGGAAACACATATATACAAAGAAGACTCAATTGAATATTTTTGTGTGAATATAGATTGGAATATTTGAGGTAGTGACACGAAGGAATCAAAGTTCAACAAAGGAAGAAGTTTACAAGAGCCGAGTGTACGAAACAAAATCTATGACAACAATGTCTCGAAGGTAATCTGCGAGTTTCATAAGGGAAAAGTGTGGACATCTGCAAGCAAGCAATGTACAGGTCATGTATCTAAGAAGAATACAAGCAGAAGATCAGATATCTAATCCACCAAGTCAGCTATAGATTGAAGGCATGCCTTCATGTGTATGTTAGAGTGAGTATTCTAAACAGGAACAAATATGTCTTAGTGATTCATAAGCATTTGATTTGGAGAACTCTCTTGTAGATATTGGTATGAGGTATGTGTGGTTGCAGTCTTGATGAGATATCAAAATCAGTAGCAACAACATAAGTATTAGAAATAGCAGCAACAACAGGTTATCAATTACAGTGACATAGGTAGTGACAGATTGGTATACATCTGTATTCCAGGGCAGTTGGACGGGGCAAGGAAAGGGGTTGTAGCCTCCTTCTAGTTGGAGCCAATAAATCAGGGAGTTGGAGCTTCCTTCAGGTTACATCCTGTAAATAGGGGGTTGGAGCCTCCTTCCAGTTGTAGTTGGAGAAATAGGAAGTTTGTGCTTCCAATGAATGTACTCTTTGATAAATAAGAAAATCATTCTATTGTTTTTTCCCGCAATAGGTTTCCACATAAATTCTGGTGTACTGTGTTTATGTGATGTTTATGCATTGAATTATGGTGTTGATGATATATCAAATGATAATGAGAAACTATTGAACATTATTGGAGGTTTTATATTGTTATTAAAAGTACTAATTGTGCTCATATTGATTCACCCCCCCCTCTCAGTATTCCAACAATTGGTATGAAAGAAAGTCCTTCAAGAAGTAGTCTAACCATTGGAAGGAGATAATGGAATATGTTAAGATTAGAGCACTAGTGTTTGATGGTCAGAACTATACCTTCTGGAATAAAAGGATAAAAACCGTTTTACAGACACATGGATTTAATGTTTGGAAATCAGTAGTAGATTGGTATACAACACCAACAACTCCCCCAACCAACAAATATGGAAAGAAATTCAATGAAAACAAATCAAAGGATAAAGGTACCATTCTGAGGAGTTTAATTTATTCACTATTTTTCAAAATTATGCATTGTGATAGTGCAAAGGATCTTTGGGATAAACTCCAAAATATTTATGAAGGAGATGCCAAAGTTAATGAAGCTAAGATTCAAATCTTCAGAGCTAAGTTTGAACAATTGAAGATGAAGGAAGATGAAGACATTGTAGCCTAGCTTCTGTGAGTTGACGAAATATTTAACACTATTAAGGGATTGGGAGTAGAAGTTGATGACTCAGTGGTTGTTCAAAAGATATTTAGGTCTCTTCCTATGATATTTGATCCTAAAATATCATCCCTAGAAGAAAGATAAGATCTCGGTACATTGAGCATGGATGAGATACATGGAATATTTACATCCTATGAAATAAGAATAGAATAGGAGAACCCAGTCATGAAGGAAGTGACTTTCAAGGCATCCAGGAAGACAAATAAGAAGAACAACCAAAAGTCAAAACCAGGTTGCAGTTGTAGTGATGATCTAGACGAAGATGAAGAGATGGATAATTTCGTAAGGAAATTAAATAAAGGAATCGACAAGTATAAAGGTATGCTTCCATTGAAATGTTTTAATTATGGTGGTATTGGTCATTTTTCTTCTAAATGTCCTCATAAGAATAAAGATAATGATGAAGAAGAAGTTTCTAAAAGGGAAAATAAATATCAAAAGGGAAACAAGAGAAGAAACAAAAGGAAATTCTTCCAAAAAAGTTTCTACTCAAAGGAGGATAGTTCCTCATCAGACAAGGATGATACTGATAGTGGAATTGATTCAGAAAGAGTACTCTTCATAGAAGTAGAATATGATTCTAAATAAGAAGGAAAATTCGATCTCATAACAGAGCTAATCTGTGCATTAAAATAAATTAGGAAAGAAAGAAAGAAAAACAAGTCACTCAAGGTAGGGTTAAAAATAAAAGAGGGATCTCATAATTCTAACTCTGAAGAAATCAGGCAAATGATCACGAGTCTAAAAATTCAAATAGAATAAGACAGAAGAATTAAGGAAATACTTAGAATCCAGTTAGAAGAAAAGAAGAAAATGATTGGAAGCTTTGAAGAAGAAATAATATCTTTAAGGAAAGATCTTCAGAAGAAAGATATGCAACAGAAAAGCAACAGAATATTGGATCAAATCATGAGTAGTCAAAGACCATCCAATGATAGATCTAGACTAGGATACAATCAAGAACAAAATGAGAAAGGATTAATATCCAAGATAACAGAATAGGAAGCTGAACAAAAAAAATATGCAAATATTATCAGAAATTCTATCAGGAAGGAAGAATGAAATCCCCCAAAGACGAATATTCTAGAAATAAAAAAGACGAATTCATAAGGAGTGCATCGCAAAGAAGATCATCTACTCATATGTATCAAATATTCATTTATGGTCATTGTTTTAATTGTGTTAATTTTGGACATAAAGTTGTAAACTGCGGAGCTTATGCCAAGAACATAAGAAACTATGCAGGGTACTTAAATAATAGTTATCCTAGAAGATCTTATGAAGCATACAATAGAAACCAAAATAGTTATGGCTCATTAAGAAATGAAGTAGATTTCTACAAATGCAACAATTTTGGACACATAGCGAAGAATTGTAGATTGACCATTCCACCCAGGGAACTAAAGCACAACATTAACAGTCACATATTAGAACCACAAGAGATATGGAAAATAAAGCAGAATCAATGCTCACTTGCTCTACAAGCCCAACACAAAAAACATGATTGGTATGTTGACAATGGTTGTTCAAAACATATGATAGGTGACAAGAACAAGTTTCTAACTCTGAAGAAAGAAAGAGATGGATCAGTCTCATTTGGTAATAATCATTCAACTAAAATTATAGGTAGAGGCATAGTTAAGATTGGAAGCAAAAATGCCATGGAAGAAAATGTTCTACTGGTTGAAGATATGAAACACAATCTATTGAGTGTAAGTCAAATGTGCGATCAAGGACACACACTTCAGTTCGACCAAGAGAAATGTGAAATTAATAAAGAAGGATCACACAAGTTAGTGGAGACAACGATAAGGACTCTGAACAACATATATGTTTTGAATGAAATTGGAAAATAAAGTTGTTTCTTAGGAAAGGAAAATGAAGGTTGGCTTTGACATAGAGGAATGGGTCACATGGACTTTGAAAATATTATCAAAATCAGTAGAATGGAATCATTAAAATAAATGCATGAAATTTCAAAGCCAATGAATACTTTATGTAAGCATTGTCTACAAGGAAAACAGACCAAGACCAAGTTCAAATCAAAGGAGTACTCAACAAAAAAACCATTGGAGATTGTACATATCGATCTATGTGGAACAACGAGAACAAAGGGATTAAATGGTGAACAATATGTCATGTTATTTATTAATGACTACACAAGAATGACTACAATTTTCTTTCTCAAGAAGAAGTCAGAGGCATTTGAGCACTTCAATATATACAAAGAGATGGTTGAAATAGAGACAGACTTGAAAATCAAATGTTTGAGATCAGAAAATGGTGGAGAGTTTACATCGAAATAATTCATGGATTTTATGGTGAACATGGAACAAAAAGGAAATTATTAGCAACCAGGACACCTTAGCAAAATAGAGTTGCTGAAATAAATAACAAGTTAGTACAGGAGATGGCCAGAACCATGTTGAAATATTCCAAGTTGGGTGACATATTTTGGGCATAGGAAGTACATACACCACTTCGCATTCTGAACATAGGAATGCTTAGAAGTAATAGTGATAAGACTCCCTACGATCTGTGGAAAGGAAGACCGACAAATATGAATCATTTTAGAATATTTGGAAGCAAGTTCTGTATCAAAAGAGAAGACGACGGGATTGGAAAATATGACTCCCGAGTTGAAAAAGGTATATTTGTCGGGAACTCAAGAAAGAGAAAGGAATACAAATGTTTCAATATGAGACTCGACATAATAGTGGAAATCATCAATGTACAGATTAATGATACAAACATACAAAATCCCAAAGAAGAAAGCAAAGACTCAACATAGAAGGAAGGAGAAGAGGATTTGAAAGAAGAAGTAGAAGCAAAATAAGAAGAAGAGAAGCCAAAAGTAGAGCAAGAGGAAGAAGACCATCAAAATCTTCAGATATATCCCAAAACGCCTAGCCGACAAGTGTAGAAAAATCATCCACTAGAATAGATCATTGGGAAAAAAGATACAGGAGTTGAAACTCAAAGAAAATTATGGTCACCAAAACAAAGACATCTAGCACTATTGTCCACAGTTGAACCCAACAATTTTGAAGAAGCCAACACTGATGAACAATGGATCAAATATATGGAAGAAGAAATGGATCGGATAGAGAATAATGAAACATGGGAACTTATTCCAAATCCTAAGAATAAGAATGTGATTGGAAAAAAATGGGTATTCATAAACAAGTTGAACTAGGATGGACAGGTAACTAGGAATAAAGTAAGGTTAGTATGCAAGAGATATGCTCAGGTTGAAGCAATAGATTTTGAAGAAATGTTTTCCCCAATTTCCAGAATGGAAGCTGTCAGACTGATCTTGGCTTATGCATGTTTTAAGAAAATCAAAGTATATCAGAGGATGTAAAATCAACCTTCCTAAATGGAGAACTAGAATAATTCTACATCGAATAGTCATAAGGATTTCTATTGTTAGAAAAGGAAGATTATGTTTGCATATTAAAGAAGGCATTGTATGGACTCAAACAAGCCCCCGGAGCATGGTATTCAAGATTGGACAAATATCTACAACAACAAGGGTTTAAGAAAGGAAACAAAGACAACAATATCTACATAAAGGTAAATCAAGATAATATATTGATAATTGAAGTTTATGTTGATGACATTATTTTTGGAAGTGATGATGACAGGATGAGTCAAAAATTTGCTAAAGACATGCAAAATGAATTCAAAATGTCATTACTTGGTGAGTTTTCTTTATTTTTTGGACTCTGCATATGTCAACAATATAAAGGTATTTTCATCTCCCAGGCCAAGTATATAAAATATATGCTAAATAAGTTTGGAATGGTAGATTGCAATCCTATAAGTACTCCCATGCATACTAGTTGCAAATTGAGAAAATATGATAAATCAAAGGATGCATATCAGAGACTCTATAGATTGATGATTGGTAGTTTACTCTATGTGATAGCATCAAGACTGGATGTGATGCAAGCAGTTGGATAGATTGCAATATTTCAAGCAACACTGAAGGAAACACATGTTATGGCAGTAAATAGAATATTCAAGTATCTTAAGATTGCAATCCTGTAAGTACTCCCATGCATACTAGTTGCAAATTGAGAAAATATGATAAATCAAAGGATGCATATCAGAGACTCTACATATTGATGATTGGTAGTTTACTCTATGTGATAGCATCGAGACTGGATGTGATGCAAGCAATTGGATAGATTGCCATATTTCAAGCAACACTGAAGGAAACACATGTTATGGCAGTAAAGAGAATATTCAATTATCTTAAAGGAACAAAAGACTATGGGTTATGGTATCCAAAAGGGAATGATCTATCTCTAGTTGCATACACAGATGCATATTGGGAAAGAAGTTTTGATGATAGAAAAATTACAAGTGGAGTAGCCTTCTACTTGGGTGATTGTATGGTATCATGTATGAGAAAGAAACAATCTTCAATATCATTGTCCACAACAGAAGTAGAGTATATTGTACCAACAACATGGTGTACATAGGTTCTCTAGATGAAGAAAACTTTGCAAGACATACAGGTGGAATATGACAAGCCTATTATGATACTATGTGATAATGTCAATGCTATAAGTATCTCTAAGAATCCAATGATGCATTCCAAGACGAAACATATTCCAATAAAGTTTCACTTTCTATGGGAACATGTTACAGAGGATAACATCAGGGTAGAGTATGTTGGGACAAAATAACAGATTGCAGATATCTTCACCAAACCTCTACTAAGGGTGACTTTTGAGTATTTTCAACAGAAACTAGGAGTAGTTTAAGCCCCATAGTGATCTACATGGAAGTTGGCACTATAAGATAGGGGAGAGAAATAGTAATCATGAAAGACTTGAATCATTTTTTAATTATTTTTATTAGAGATTTACACAAGGAAGAACCATGAAGAGAAACATCAGTAGAGATCAGAGGCTTACAGACAGGGGAAGCATACCCAAGGAGAAGTCACCATTTTTCATTGATTTCAAAGGGGGAGAGAAAAATAAAGGAATGGAAATGAAGAGAAGAGGCATGAAGACAGGGGGAGCCAACATGAGCTTGAGTATTTTCCATGTCTAAGTGTTGTGTCTAAGTGTTGCCATCAATGCCAAATGGGGAGATTGTTGAAAGATTAGTTGTTGAAAGATTGATTGTCATTGAATTGTTGAAAGATTGGTTGTCATTGATGTCAACCCTTGAATAGGAAGTTAACAAGTTGCATGTCAGTTTCATGTCATTAACAAGACATTGTGAGTTGGCCCTAAATTAGGAAAAAGGTAAATTCTCGAAAAAAATAGATGATTTTAGAAAATTCTCGGATGAATCTAAAACTAATAAATAACTAAGAGATAGCTAGAGTGACACTATTCATAAACTTTCTTTTCTGATTACATGTATAAACAAAGAGATAACTAATAATTAAAAAAAAAAAACCCGCAAAAGCACTAAAACTCAAATTTGAGGCATCATATGAAGGAATCTGGCTCCCAAAAAGTGTCAAAATATATTCCTATCTAATAGACCAGGTTGGCATGATAGTAAAATCTTCAAATGTAACTCCCTATAAATTTTTATCTTAATCAGATAATCGAGTCAAAAGTTATGACTCTCAGAAATCCCTGCATTTTTTAATGAGATCCTCATTGGAAACACATATATACATAAAAGGGTCAATTGAAATTTTTTGTGTGAATATAGATTGGTAGATATGAGGTAGTGATACGAATGCAGGAAATTTTATCAAAGGAAGAAGTTTACAAGAGCGGAGTGTACGGAAGGAAAGTTACTACAACAATGTCTTTGAGGTAATCCACGAGTTGCAAAAGGGAAAAGCGTGGACATCTGCAAGTTATAGGAAGTGTACAGGTCGTGGATATGTGAAGAATACAAGCAGAAGATTAGAGATATAATCCACTAGGTTAGCTATAGATTGAAGGTATGTCGTCATGTGTATGTTAGACTGTGTATTCTAAAGAAATCATGAACATATATGTCTTAGTGATTCATAAGCATTTGATTTGGAGAACTCTCTTGTGGATCTTGGTATGACGTATGTGTGGTTGCAGTCTTGCTGAGATATGAAAATCAGTAGCAGCAACCGAAGTATCATAAAAACCAACAACAATAGGTTAGTAGTTACAATGATAGAGGTAGTGACGGATTGATCTATATTTATATTTTAGGGTTGTTGGACGGGGCAAGGAAAGGAGGTTAGCCTCCTTCCAGTTGGAGCCGATAAATTAGGGAGTTGGAGCTTCCTTCAGGTTGCAACCTATAAATAGAGGGTTGGAGCCTCCTTACAGTTGTAATTGGAGAAATAGGAAGTTGGTGCTTCCAATGAATGTACTCTTGGATAAATAAGAAAAGCATTCCATGGTTTTTTCCTGCATTGGGTTTCCACATAAAATTTTGGTGTACTGTGTTTATGTGATGTTTATGCATTGAGTATGGTGTTTATGATATATTTAATTCTAATGAGAAACTATTGAACAGTATTGGAGGTTTTATATTGTGATTAAAAGTAATAATTGTGTTCATACTAATTCACCCCCCTTCTCAGTGTTCCAACATAGAAGTGAGAAGAGAAAACATGGAAATAAAGGGAACTAAGAGGTCTTATTATTGTGGAGGAAAAGTGAGATGGTAAAAATCCACAACTTAACGTTTTATTGTTCTTAATGCAAATACATGAAAACAAAATTACTTACAAATTAAATTAAAAGGAAATATTTTAATATTGTTTAACAAGTGATGTTTCATTTCCATCTGTTAATCATGTTATTTCATTTTCTTCTAATATTTATTTAAATTAAGTTATTCCTTAATTACAATTTAATTGATGTGCCAAATATTATAGACATCAATATCTCTGTTTAAGTTGTGAATTTAAAGATTCTAATAATTTCTTAGTAGAATACAAATTTTGAGTTTTTGTTTGCAATTATGCTCCTTTCCTTGATGTTTAAGAGGATAGATTATGAAAACACACACACACACACACACACACACACACACACACACACACACACACACACACACACACACACACACACACACACAATTTTGTTGTTTACTTGAGTATGTCATTCCTACATATTCATATCATTACATAACATACACAAGGTGCTCATGACAAGGAACACATTGTTCCTGCTGTAGTCTTTTCATAATGGCTATAACCCATGTTCATCCCAAGGAGTTGATATGCTTGAAGGTCAAGTAATCGCTAAGTGATAAGGAGGCTAGTGTCCAATTAGACTTATAATATATTAATCAAAGGATTCCCATAGTCCATAATTTTTCATTCGGTGCTAATTCAATGATCCATATGAGGCACCCCTTGCATATTACCCAAGTAAAATACACACATCCACAAAAAAAAGTGGTCTCGACGCATTGGAAGCTACTAAAACCCTATATGGAGATCATTATAACTATTGATGTAGCATGAATAGAGTTTGGGAACTTACCTCTCTTTACATATATAGGTCTTGTCTTCTTCTTCTTTTTAATCTTCTTCTTCATATTCATATCATTGCTAGGATGGTAGTTGGTTATAACTACTCTTAAGTTTGACTATGTTTGTGATATCACACCTATATGTGATATTCAATTCAAGGCATTGGCCACTATATTTTCCTTTCCTTTTATATGCAGTAAGTCAACCATGATTACTTGAAGATTCCACCCAATTCCATTGTCAAGCATTCAACTATTGTTGATTTTGCAAGTACTTCAAATGTTCATGATCTATTTGTAGCTAAAATGTCCTACCAATTAAGTAATTTCACCATGCCTTCAAACCATGCACTATAGAAGAAGCTCCATATCACGATAGAGTACATAAAATTCCTTGACTCATAACTTACTACTCTTCCTTATTGCATGAACACTCCCCTGATGCCTCCCTTACTCACATAAGTGCATACCAGGAATTTCTTGTGAAAATCAAGAAGTATTAATATTGGTGTAGACATGAGGATATTCCTTAGTTCCTAAATCTTTCTTCATGACTGGTTATATAGAAAAATTTAACTCCCTTACCCTGCAACTTTGAAAATGGGGTTACAATCCTTGAGAAACCTTTAATATATCTTTGATAATAACCAACAAATTAAAAAAAACTTCTTACCTCAGTTGCATTCCTTGGTGTTATCCAAATAAATATGGATTATATCTTCTTAGGTCCAAATAAATATGGATTATATATATTATGTGCCCTAGATACCGAATCTCCTTCTTGAGGAATTTTCACTTACTCAACTTAGCATGCTACTAGTGCTCTCACAAAATATACATCACTAACTGAAGGATATCACCACTAATTACACGATGAACTAAAGGCCCTATTTACCATAATGTAATTTTAATTAAACTCATTGATGGACGCATTTGTTTGAACCAAGAATGTAATGAATGTTATTAATTCCATTCTTTATACACATGTTTTTTCCAATAACATCATATGCAACACACACACACACACACACACACACACACACACAC
>JASDQU011403982.1:17453-38467 GCA_032191745.1 Picea mariana
GCAAAGAGTATTCTAATTATTATTTGATATATTATTCATCGGATCAATCCCCATTGTGGATTGATCATGTCAGTTATTGTAATAGGACCGAATCCCCTTTTGCAGATTGGTCAAAAGACAATTGTAATAAGCAAAATAAGAAGTCGGCCCCAGCAGATATTAAAGAGGCCCAGAAATATAATAAAGGTGGGTTTACCCACCCAATTTGAGAATTCGGCCCTGCCAATGAAGAGACGCTCCACACGTGCTAGACTTGTATAAATAAAGAGGCCAACGCCTCACTTAAACATACAACTCACTTGCTCATTGAGAGACAAGTTTCGGATTTTTTGCTGGAGAAGGAGAGAGAGAATGGCGCATATCTGGGAAAGGACTTTCTGTATTAGCTTAAGAGATCTCTTGGCATTGTATTGTCTATCTATATTAAGAAATTTTTGTTGAGTTTTCTTCCCCTAGAGGGTTTCCCAGGATAAATGTTGTGTCTCTTGTGATTGTGTATTTCTCAGTGATCTTGGATTATGCTATTATTATCTAATGAAATGCAAACATCTATAATAATGGATTAAACATTAACACAATGATTCAATTTATTGCATTGATGTCACCTTGGTATGGTTTTATGTCCATTTTCACTTCCATCTTGAATAGGGATTGTGAAGGATTAATAGCACTTGAATTCATCTGCTCTTTCCTAGTTTCTTTTCGTGACTCCTTTTCTGGGTCTTCATTATCTCCCAATTTCCCCTATGATCTGATCTCTGAATTAGAGTCTCTGACATCTCCAAATGGTCTGAGCTTGCTTGCTAGAGATACCATGAGGAGGTTCATATTGTGATTGATATTGATGATTTGTGTTTCCAAGCTCTCAAATCTCTCTTCTGTTGGATATCAACGGTGGTTATGAACAGACTCATCTACCATGGCTAGTGTTTCTACAAATTCTCTTTAATTTGATTCTTGGATCCTACAACTTCCCACAAATACCCAGAAGAAATCCTTCTATGATATCAATAAGATTTGTAAACTATCATGGATATTCCAATGGATAGTTCATCACTACAGATCTCATAAATAAAATTGAAATCTACACGATGAAGGTTAACTTCCTTAGATTCCATAATATTTAGTTACTAATTTTTTGCTTATGCATGAAATATATAAAATGTGTAAAATGTAGAACAGGGAAATACAATCACACACCATCCACAAAATAAAATAAATATTTTCTCTGGGAAACCATTACGAGAGAAAACCCAGCTAGAAGGTGAGGCTACTCTACTCTCTTTTCTCTGGTATGGAAATAATGCAAGTACAATAATTCTGACTCGTACTACTTAAGTAGCTCCTCAAATATCCACAATACTTTATTTGCTAGATGATTTTTTTCTGGTGGAACAAGATAAGGAAGTTGGCATTGAATAGTGGTGTTTTCAATAAATTCTCAATTCTTCGTGCATGACAACCACTCATCTTCTATATGTCTATGAGATTAATGAGAGAATATGCGCCAGTAGTTTAGATCATGTTGAATCTCATATATTTATCCTTTTCTTAGAATTCTAATGTTATGTGGTTCGTCTCCTCTATGCTTCTAAATCTATTTAATGAACTCAAGTTAATCTTGTGTCTTCCCTTGGTTTTCTTTCCAAAACATATTTTCCTTATACACAATGGGAAGGCATAAAATATTTTCTTGTAGTTGAAAATATTTGGCATAAAAATTCCTTTTGACTTGTATGTTAGAATCATTTTCTTTTGATGTGTGCTCTATAAAATCTTAAATTAAGCCCTTTGTAAATTTATAATACTTTATTATATTTTCTAGCAAGGCAATTTTATTTTCAAGGTTTTGCACGTCTTTAGCTTCTAATTGGGATTTTTTTTAGAGTAGCATGTGTGATAGCTAACCCAACTAATATCATTTTTTTTAATTCCACACTCTTTATGTCTAGCACATGTTATTCATTAGTGAAAATCACTAGATATTACCTATATCAATTATCATTTTTCTTTGGGTTTGCTTGACAATTGTCTTCTTCTTTTTATTATAGCAAATCAACTCTAAGTCTGCCACATCATCAACTAGATCAAGAATGTTTTGATCTCTCCATGATATAATTTTTTCCAAGTTATTGGGGGTATCTATATGTTCCATTACAATATATTTTCATTTGACATATTTTACTGATGTTGTACCCTATTTTTGGATAATCAAATCTTCCATGGTTGTATCAATCACATTGTCAATAGGAGGTTTCTGATCCTGGGTTTGTTGTTGCATGGGTCGCTTTATAGATTCAATAGTGTCTTGTTTCTTCATTCTTAGAAACTTCTTATTTATCTTTTTATTTTTTCAATTTTCTTTCTAAATCTACTTTCTCTTCTTCAAGCTTTCTCTCTAGTTTTATTGCTACTTTCTTTTTATTTTCTTATTTCTCTAGTCTTTCCTTCTCTACTTTAGCTACTTATTCAAACATAATAACACATGTTCAACCACATCAAAACATGGTAAACAAAAGTCAACCTTGTTCAACCATTAGTATCCATAGTCAACCAAATTATTTGTTGCATTGAAGATAGCATTAAAACCCTAGCATATGAAGATAAGGACCCGATTAGACAGGATTGTGCAGTTATCCTCCGCAATTATAAACCTCCAAGAAGCAACATTAACAGAGAATAACGCATAGCAATAAATAACCTCTGAAACAACACAGACTTAATTATTCTCAGAGCCGATAAGGGTGGTGCCACGGTTATCATGAATCAAGAAGATTACATCACAAAAATGAACGAACACCTATCATGTGGTAGTTACAGAAAGATCTTGAAGAACCCCATTAAAAATATCATAAGAGAAGTGAAGAAATCCATCAACAACTCCAGCTTAGACAAAGAGATTGCTCCCCACCAATGAGATAACCCCGAGAATTTATGGCCTACCAAAAATCCACAAGGAATGAATTCCTCTCATACCTATAGTCAATACAATAGGATCACCCACCTATGAGCTTGCCAAATATGTCGCTAAAATTTTAGGCCCCTTAGTAGGTCACATAGACTCCTTGATAAAAGACTCAAATGATTTCATTAACATTATTAAGAATGAGAAAGTGAAACTGAATGACACCCTCATAAGCTTTGATGTTGTCTCTCTATTCACAAAGATCCCTCTTAATGAAGCAATCCTAGTTGTCAAAGAGGTAGTTGATTCAAAAACAGGGAAACTAGCTGAGGTATATCTTTGTTCCACATTCTTTAGCTATTGAGGAGAATTCTATGAACAAACTAGTGGCGTAGCTATGGGCTCTTCACTTTCCCCCATCGTTGCCAACCTTTACATGGAAAGTTTTGAAAAGAAAGCCATAGATTCCTATCCCCTGAAACCACTAATATGGAAACGTTACGTTGATGATACTAATGTACTTTGGCCCCATGGGGAAGAAGAGCTAAATAAATTCTTCCAGCATATCAATAATCCGTCTGAAGACATTAAATTCACAATGGAACTTGAAGATAATGGTAGAATCCCATTCCTAGACATATTAATCAACAGAAAAGAAGACGGGAAACTAGGACATTCAGTATACAGAAAAAACACCCACACCGAAAACTACCTTCACGCCAGTTCCCATCATTACCCCAACCAAAAATTAGGAGTTCTTAACACATTATCCATAAGAGCCATAAGAATTTCAGATAATGAACACCTAGAACAGGAGAAAAATCACCTTCACAAAGTCTTCAAAAGCATAGGTTACAAAGAAAAAGAGATTGAGAACGCAATAAGGAAAGCCCTAGAAAAAAAAAAATAACAGACCTCAACAAAGAAACAACCAAACCCTGAGCCCCACTGCCTACCTCCCTTACATCCAAGGAGTCACTGATAAAATTGCAAAAATCCTAAACAAGAAAGAGATTAAGACCTCGTTCATACCACTTGACACCATCAAACAGAAAATGAGATCAGTTAAAGACAAGCTTGACAAACATAATTGCAAAGGAGTATACAAAATAGAATGTTCATGTGGCAAATGCTACATTGGAGAAATAGACCGCTCTTTTAACACCAGGATTAAAGAGCATGGTGTTGACATTAAGAATGAACGAACTCGCACCTCAGCATTAGTCAAACACTCTCTCACAACAAAGCATCATATACGCCTAGAAGACACCAAAATCTTAGCGAAAGAAGACCATCTCCTTAAAAGACGAATTAGAGAAGCAATCGAAATCATCAAGAATCTCGATAACCTAAACAAAGACAATGGTCTGGAGATTAATGATAGTTGGATCCCGCTCATTCGGGAAAGAAGATAGTATTAGCTTGATCCTCATGACTCAAGAACCTGCACCTTTACTAGGTTCTAAAATTTTGCCCCCTAGACTTTTAGAAATTAAATTAACCTAACTTAAAAATTAAAACTAGTCTGACTATTATTAAAAAAATTATTGAATCCTAGGGTTGCACTTAGCACACATTTAGGTTTCACTTGAGCTGGCAAAGACTAATCTTCTATCTTCTCCCCTAGACTATCAAAGTTAAAAATTAATCTAACTTAATAACCAAAACTAACCTAATTTTACCAACATACATTATTAAAATCCTTATGATGTCTCACCTTAAATACCTAAAACTAACCTAATACATTAATAATAATATTAATATTACCATTTTTTAAAATTAACCCTAATTTAACCTTAAACTAGCATACTACATTAATAATTATTAATATCATTTGGATTATTAAATTAAATCAAAACCACTTAATATATTAATAAACAAAATTAACCCTAATTTAACCTAAAACTAGCATAAACATTAATAATAATATTAATATCATTTGGATTATCAAATTAAATCAAAACCACTTAATATATTAATAAACAAATTTTTTATTAAATACTTATTTTTAAAATATTCTCAAAACCAAGGGTTTCACTTAGCCGACTTTAGGTTTCCTACGCTCCTCTTTATTATTTATTAGGGTTCCTCTCTTGTATTTTTCGTCAGGTTTTTATGTCCTAGAGATGGATCCTGTTGTGAATTTGAAACGTCGACAAGCAATTGAGAATAATAATTTCTAAACAAAACTCTCACCACAAAAATCTAAATTATAAGATCAATTAAATTCAACCGTTATCAAATAATAATAATAAAATAAATATTACCAGTTTCTAACCTATTATATAGTTTGCAATGAGAAAAACCATGGTCACACCTGTTATCTCCTAAAATAGCACAGTCAAGTTTGTCAATTTTAGGGGAGGTTACAGGTTTCGGTGGTTTAGGCGAACCCATAGGCGTTCATTAAGCACCGAAAGCTGGCTTTCGGTGGTTAAAAGAGAAAAGCAAAGCTCGATTAACCACCGAAAACACGTAAGCTTGGAAAGGTCAGAGCCCGCATTTTTGCACGATCCAGATGTCAATTGGCGTAATGATGGAAGGTTAACCGCCGAAAGTTAAGCGAAATGGTGATGAAAGGGTGGTATGATTACTCCTGGTATGTTAAATCTTGATTTGATGCGTTGTGGTACTTGTTAAGACTCCACCTGTCATTTTGCATTAAAACTCTGCATACACATAAATTCATGATCGATTTGGTTTTGCCTAACTGTTTAATTTTCATGTGTCCTTCATAAACCCATTTCCAAGGAATATCACTGTAATGATTTCCCTTTCAATTCAATCATTTGAAATTCCTCTGATTTAGGAATCAAACCTGAGTTTTTTGTTATTCCTCTTTTATGTCATATAGAAGCCCAAGTTTTTTGAGATTTGATGCCAATTATCCCTCTCAGGATCATTTGTATCCCTATTGTCAAGCTAATTGTCTCCCCAAGCTTGAAAGTGTATCAATTTGCAAGAACAGGCACAAATCAAGCTCGAGCAATGAAGAAGGCGAGACCAGCCCTGAGGACCGAATTAGATGGTACCTGGTACCTTGAGGCCCATCCTGAGGTCGCCGAAGCTACAAACTTTTCACCAACAGGTTTCATGGGTCTTCTCTCTGTCTTATGATGGAAGAAAAGCCATTATTGGCAAAGAAGAGTTCATTGTGGATGAAGCATCAATTGCAGAGATCATCGATTTGCCAAGAACCGGTGAATGTTGGTTTAAAACCACCATACCAATTGATATAGAGTTTAGATCTTATTTGCAACCACAGCACAAGACTCTCATACAGAAAAAGGATATCCCTATGTCTTATCTGGAGACAAAATGGCAGTCCCTGCTCAAGGCTATTTTTGCCTACATTACATGTGAGGGTAGGTATAACAGAGTTATGTTTTACCATTTTAAACTGCTTAATCATTTTACTGGAAGGGCCTCTATCAACCTCCCTCATTACCTTCACAAGGCTCTTACTAAAATGGCTCGACAAGTCAAGGTTAAACCAAGTAAGGTAGCCAATAGATTATCACATCAGGGTTTAATTACTTTTATAGTCAGAGAGTCTTTGAAGAAAAAGGATGTTGATTGGAACTTTTTCTTGTTTTGGAACGAGTTTCACACTGACCTACAGCCAGACAACAAAGGGAAAAAACCTATAGCTAAGAAATCACTCACCTCTAAGAGCAGCAGGAGGAAGAGGAGAGCCATTTCACCTCCTCAGACCGAAACAGAGACATCTTCTGTCAAGCCCAAAAGGACTAAAATGAAACTTGAGTTTGGAAAGAAGGGTGAATAGACCGAGGGTCTTACTGAAGAAAATAATCCTTTGAATCTGTCATATAGTGACTCAGAGGAAGATCAAGAGAAAACAGAGATATAGGGTGACGAACAAGCTGAGCAAGTTGCTGAAAGATACACTAATCTTCCATCCCCAACTCCTCTAGGTGAACAGAGTCAACCCTTGGCAGAAGCCTTTGTAAGCAGACCAAAACCAGCTAGGTCCCAGAAGATCAATCAACTATTGAAGAAAGTTTATGACTTAGAGGTTTTTGAGAAATATATCAAAAAGAGAAATGTTGAGTTGATTGATAGGAATGTTGAGCTATATGACATCAGCCAAGATGTCATGGAGAAGCATGACAAGACTTTGGACAGGAACAAGATGTTGATGAAGGAGAATACCAAGTTGTACAGACAACTCAGGCCCCTAAGATTAAAAATGAAAGATTCACAAGCTTCAACTCCAAAGCACCTAAGATTGGAAACCCTAGCAGAGTTAGCCACTACTCTAGATGATGAAACAGAACCTTCTACACAGAAAATTGAAGTCTCTGGCACTGTACCTGAAATACAACCATCACCAAAGCAGCCTTGAACACTCATAGAAGCAGCGAGGTAATTCATTTTTGCAATTTTGTATTTTTTAAGAAAGCACAGTTTTCGGTGGTTTACGTGAACAAGACGACTGTTCATTAACCACCACTTTCGGTGGTTAATACACCCAGATTCTATCTGTGTTAACCACCAAAACCTGAGACAGGCAGTGAAGGTGTATTTTTGCCCAGATCGAATTTTTTCTCAACCGAATCTCTTGAAAATGCTTTCCAAAGATACATATTGAATTATAGTATCAAATCCAAAATCCATATTTGATGCAAAAGAGGTTTGAAGAGGTGTTCAAGATGATTAGGCACCTATTTTTGGGGCACAGAATCAGGTTTTGATCCCAATTTGGGAAATTCAAATTCTATCTTCATCAAGGGATATCAAACAGCCTTGGGAGGCTTTCTGCACAGCACAGAGGTTCTAGATGATATGAAGACCATGAAATAAGGATTTGACCTATTTTCTAGGTTCATCTCCTTTCTTTTTGTAAAATTGTTTTGACTATCTATCTTTAGTAAATTTTATCCATCCTTATAGAATCTGGACATTTCATTGTAAAGGGATAAAGCTAAAGATAATGGGGGACAAGAGGTTCGATTTTGGATACAGAAAATACTATATTGTAAATAGATTTCTCTATATGATAATACAAATCACAGTTTTCTCTCTCTATTGATGTCAAATTCTCACCTTTCCTTCTGTACTTTTAATTCAAGTTGTTTTAGCTGTAGAATGATTGTCATCTCATTGGTTAGCTCATAACTTGATTAATAGTTGCTTATCATTGTTTATTAAACCCTACATTTGTATATGGTTTATAAGCATTGTTTTCTCACCCACTTAAAAGCCATCATCTGATCATTGATCCTTGAGAGCACTGGTTCATTTGATTCTCATTTTGACTGTCTGGATACCATATTGTAGTTGAGTTATCCCATTGATCCACACATACAAAAACACAAAAACAGTTAACTTTAAGTTACCAAGCATCTTTGACCTACAACCTCAAAGAGTTTCTTGGAGTGATAACAACACCAACGATGGCAAAGTCCTATAGTTAGTGAGGAACCAAAGGTGGAATATCACATAAAATAAAGTTAATTATATGATCTTGGACCCAAATCCAATGACTTGGTAAGATCTTTAAATCTAAAAATATTTGAACTAATTGTTAAATGGGTACTAACTCGTCACCATTATCTACAAATGAGTATCAAAATATCTATCAAGACAATTACAACAAGCTAAATGACTAAAATTATTATAAGTATGCTTTAGATTCAATGTCCATGTGATCTTGAATTCTTATAAGTGTGATTGGTGGATCTTAAATTCTTATAAGTGTGCTCGGTGGATCTTAAATTATGTCTCTACCCATAATCATACTGTAAGAGCTTTACAGTGGCTTTATCATTAAATAATGTATAGTTAATCTATTTTGAATAAATTAATAACATGCATAGAATTTTTTTTGTGTTAAAAGATTAAATTCTTTTTAACTTTGTTAAAAGGTTTAATTTTGATCCTTATTCATTCATAAATCTTCATAAATCTCAAAGATAAAAAAATATTGAAAGTAATGAATGAGAAAGTACATAAATAAAAAAAATTAAGTAGTGAGAATATTAATGGTGATGAAATATACATGAAAAGGATGATGACAAATAAGGCCAAACCAATATTCCCCACCATGAACAAATTCAAAAACTTCCCTCTTTTAAATAATCTAACATCACCAATTCAATCAAAACTTCAATAATGAAATGATGGATAAAGGGGATGAAGACATTTCTCATGAGCCTTGTAAAGATAATTGACATAAATGGTTCCAAAAAGTACTAACAACCATTCTTGAAATGCCTTTTTTTTTTACTTTGTATTGTGTATAAATTATCAATCAAAATGTAATTAGTTTGAAGGTTTTAGTGTCACAAATATATATACGAAGTTAGTTAACATGTATAACTAAGTGGGCTTAAATAAAATATGAATAAGTTTAATGGTTAATGGTTAAGAGCATGTGTTTCATTTTTAAAGGTCACAAGTTTAAATCTAAAAGAATTAGGGTATTCTAGAGGAGATAGAGTATATATACTTCCAAACAAGAAAGTCTCATATACCAATTTAGATATGATTATAATTGTTTGATATTATTATTATTTCATATGATATTTATTTTTTCCATATATCATATAATTCAAAACATACCCAAATTATGATATGATTATAATTATTTCATATGATATTTATTTTTTCCATATATCATATAATTCAAAACAAAACTTCGAGGTTGAAAAATTTTTAAATATATAAATTTAATAAGTTTGAAAAATTGCGAGTGTGCTTCATCAATACAAGGGATAAAATCCATAGGTGTGATTGCAGGAGGAATTTAGACTGGTTTTCTAGAAGAACAACCTATTGTTGATTGTGTCAAACAGATTGATGAGTTGCATGCTCCTCACATGCCAACATTTGAGCATGTTGTTACAAATGACATTGTTGTTGATATGTCGGTTTTTTCTACTCGTGTAAGTGAACCTAACCTTGATCCTACTTCCTATGATCATCCATCACAAAAATATGTTCCCTATCATCATACTCGCCATAAAAATTGAAGGAATGGCAATCATGCTTTCATATCTTTGCAGAAGAGACGTGAAAGTCATAATTGTGGACCAGTGCCGACTACCAGGATATATAGTGGTTGGATTGATGGATGGTCATGGAATCATTTGACTAGATTCTTGAGGACTTCATATCATTGTGTATCATCAGTTGTACAGTTCTGCATGGTTCCTCTTACTTATTGATGGTTTTCGTGGAAGTGGTTGACTAAGGATCGACCCGACATGACAGTCAACTAGAGTTTCGATTGGATTTTCCATCAACTGGAAGTTTTGACAATAACTATCGTGGCTACTTATTGATCCCTTAAAGGGGGAATACTTGAAGTTGTTGATATGATAACCCAATTGATGTCTTCTTGTTGACTCAACTAATTCTTGTTGAATCGACATGGATTTGCGGAGACCAACCCAACCATGTTCGACTCTTTTTGGAGATGTAATATTGCTTATGTTGGATATAGAGATTGCCTGGATTGACAGAGACCGATTATATTGTGTTGATGGTGATGTTCATACTTCTTCACGAGTGTCGATGGCAGAAAAAGTGCAAGTGGAGGACATTATATTCTGGGAAGCATACATATAATTTTGATTCAGTATTTTGGACATTCCTTCTTCAAACCTTGAAGGATTTTTTACAATTGGTAATGAAATTTGATGACAACTCTACACATTTATCCAAGGAAACATCAGAAGCCTTTGTGAGCGTTGTATGGAACTTTGGGAGTTTTCATGGTTTGAGGTATTTATTGTGCAAAATTTAAAAAAAAAAACAAGTCCACATAAATATTCTATACATTGTGATCAGCATTGACCATGTTCAGGAAAGTAATTTTGAAGGACAACTGGATGGTGGTTTGATGACATTCAAGCACTACCAAACCAGCAACATACATGTGACAGTGGAAGATCCATTAGAAGCTATGAAGGCACATAGCAACTTGAATATTCAAAGCACATTGAGATGTGATAAGTTGTAGATGGACATTTTATGAATAGCAGTATGCCATTCATTTTTTAGTAGTATACTGTGAGCAAATTTTGAAGGCAGACAATCATATCAGTTGTGAATAGCTAATAGTGCTATGATAGTGAAACGTCTATAAAGTCTTTGTAATATTTTTAATAAGTAGAAAAAAGAGAATTTCAAGAGAGTGACGGTAAAACAGACAAGACTCAGCAATCACGGCAAGAAAATATAGTACATTCACAAGGGGAGCTACTTCAGAAAACTACAAGAGAAAGAACAATCTAAGGGGGAGAAACATAGAAAAAGGAATTATGCACTCAAAGAGGAAGCATATTCCCATCAAGTACCACTTCGTAGAAGAACAAGTAGTTGAACTAAGTTTCAATACAGATACATTTCCACCAAGGAACAAGTTGCAGATACTTTTACCAAACCCCTTCCCAGAAAAACATATGAATATCTCATACAAAAGTTGGGAGTGATATCCCTCTCATCTTGTCAGAAAAGAAGCACAACTCAAGGGGAGCATGCCTTTTCCATTGATGCCAAAGGGGGGAAATTACAGACAGGGGGAGAGTTGCAGATAGGGGAAGGAGAATTATAGATAGGGAGAGTTGTAGACAAGGGAGAATTCTTTCTATTTCTATAGGATTATGTGTTTTTGAGTACATGGTTGCCATCAATGATAAAGGGGGAGATTATTGAATAAATTATTTTCATTGATGTCAAATGTAAGTAAGTATTCAAATATAGATGTAACTTTAATAAATACAGAAGTGGAAAATTTAAGTGGAAGTGGAGTTTACGTAAAAGTGGAGTAGACATGAAAGTTGATTCAAAAAAAAGGGGTAAAAGTAAAAGTGGAGTTTGCATAAAAGTGGATTTAAAAACCCATGGTGGTATTTTACCCGTGGTATGTTAAAAAGTGAATTAAAAATTAAAAGGGGGAAATTAATTATTATTTAATAAAAGTCGTGTCTTTTCAAATAAACATGACTTTTAATGTAAAGCTTATGGTAAAGTATAAATGGAGAAGAGGGTTATGAGAAAAGATGTGTGTGGGGGTGAAAATGTAATATTCTTATGCATACCATTTCAGGAGTAATGATTGAATATCATTCAATGAGCGACAATTAAATATTAGCAAAGATCAAATCTGGTGTTCTATCAAATAAATCTGGCATTCTAACAAGCAAAATTGGTAAAGGCATATCTAAGGCAGAAGTAAAAGTGAGAATATATGGTGAAGGTGGAGCGAAAGTAGAAGGAGCGATCATCGAGCATATATGAATAATGTAGAAGGAGTGAGTGTTGAGCTGATCTGGTGAAAGTAGAAGTAGCGAGTGCAGAGCAGATATGGTGAAAGAAGAAGTAACGAGCACAGATTTGATTTGGTGAAGACAGAAGCAGCAAGAAGACCAATTAAGGAAATGCAAATGAAGAACTTGTAAGTAGGTTGGTTTTGTTCGAAAACAGAGGTATTCCAACAGAGTATGAACACCTTCAGTAACCACTCACACAACCAGATCAAATATCAACACACTGATGTTTTGACGTGGTAAAACCCCTACGGGGAAACATCCACGGCCCCAGCCAATGCGGCCACTTGGAGAAGTTTATTAATGCAAAAGAAAAAAAGATTACAGAGAGATTTTACAAGAGATTTTCTCACAATCGATCATCAGCAAATGACTCTCCATGCTCTTTAAATAGAGATCATGGACCAATTGAGTGTTAATCCACGAATCAATGGTCGCTAAGATCGAGGAGAGTATGAACCGTCGGATCACTCTATGTCGGGAACATATCGTGACCATCATATTTCTTAACTACAAATGCATACTAATGCATACTAAAGAAACACATTTTTACCTAACGACACATTAGACCAAGTAGATCTTAACTAACTCCTAAGTGTCTAAATATCCTAACATCCCCCCTTAAGAAAAACTTGGGACAGGATTCAAGGATTTACAATGTTGACACAATAGGAGAAGGAAGGAGGCATTAGAGCCTATCCCCCCTTAAAGACAACTTCCTGAACTCCTAACATAGATCAAAGTTTGGAAAAAATCGCTTCTGTAAGAGACTTTATGAAAATGTTTGCAACTTGATCTTCTGTAGGGCAAAAGAGCACTTCAATAACTTGATCATGAATGAGCTTTCCGATGAAGTGCATGTGTAGCTCGATGTGTTTTCTACGCTGATGTTGAACTGGGTATTTGGCAAGCTTGATGGCACTCTGATTGTCGTACCAAAGGTTGGTCGGATGTTGCTGCTGGAATCCAAACTCTGAAAGGATCTATCGAAACCACAAGGCTTCCTGACTGGCATTTACCGTTGCTCGGTACTCTACTTCTGCTGAAGAAAGTGCAATAGCATGTTGTTTCTTACAGACCCAAGTGACATGTCCTGAACCAAGGCTGAAAACATAACCTGCAATAGACTTCCGATCATCAGGGTCACCGGCCCAATCTGAATCAGTGAAACCAACTAATAAAGGATTCCCCCCTGAAATGTAATGTATCTCGAACTAAACTGTACCACGGAAATAGCGAATTATCCTTTTAGCTTCTTTCCAATGGCTTTCATGGGGTGTTTGCATATACCGGGCAACAAGACCAACAACAAAGGAAAGATCAGGACGGGTATGAGTCAAGTATAAGAGGCTACCAACTAACTGACGGTACAGGGTGGCATCAACTTCAGGAGAAATACAGGTGGCAGTAAGCTTGACTCCAGACTAGAAGGGAGAAGGGGTTGGTTTACAATCATCCATGTGAAAGTGACAAAAAAGGTCACAAACATACTTAGACTGGGAAAAAAAAATTTCTTCATTGGTTTGCAAAACTTGGAGGCCAAGGAAATAGTGCAAAAATCCTAAGTCTGTCATTTCAAATTTCTTCTTAAGGCTGGTTTTCACATGGTTTAAAAGTTTTGAGTCACTACCAGTAAGGATAAGGTCATCAACATAAAGGACAAGGATTATGAGATGGATTCCTACTTTCTTGGTATAGACATTAGGATCGGAATGGCATCTATAGAATCCGGTGTCAATAAGAAAGTTGTCCATTTTGGCATACCAAGCTCAGGGAGCTTGATTAAGACCATAAAGAGACTTCTTAAGGCGACAAACAAGGCTAGAGTCATTTTGGACATATCCAGGAGGTTGTTCCATGTAGATTTCTTCTTGCAAATCTCCATGCAAGAAGGCGGATTTAACATCCATCTGATGGACCTCCCATTTATGTGAGGCAGCAAGGGTAAGAACAAGGCGGATGGAATTCATTTTGGCTACAAGCGAAAAGGTTTCATTATAGTCAATTCCTTCAACTTGGGAAAATCCTTTGGCAACTAACTGAGCCTTGTGTCTTTCAACACTTCCATCTAATGCATACTTAGTTCTATAGACCCATTTACATATGACAAGTTTTCTTCCTTTTGGAAGAGGTACAAGATCCCAAGTATCGTTTTCCATTAAAGAATGATACTCTTCATTCATTGATGTATCCCAATCTGGATGACCTAAAGCTTCTGCAAATGTCTCTCGATCATGAGTCTTTGAAACTTGAGCCAAAAGAGAAGAGGCTCGTTGGAACTGTGAATGTTTTCAACGTTGATCTAAAGGATCACCGACAAGACCACCAGCTGCTTCTCGTGTTGAACAGACCCATCTAGGAAGCGGTGGAACCAGTGCTGGTTCAAGTTCAAAGGACTCATCTGGAGGAAGGTGAGCAGGTGGAGGTGGATTTTCATCCTCACTGTCATCATCTAAAGAAGAAACCAGAATAGGAACAGAAGAAGGCACAAACACTGAATATCATGGAAGAATTGTGAAGTGAAATACACTTTACAATTTTAGCATGAAATTTTTCAAAAAAAAATTAACAAAAGAGAGACTTGAACTCAAGACCTCTTACTTAATAAGGCAACTTTTAACCAAATGGTCTAGCAAAACACATTGTATTATTTCGCAATAGGATTGGGGGTGTTGTTGTTGCTGTTGAAGACGACCTTGGAGAGTGTGCTAAAAAAAACTCATTTCACACAAGAAAAAAAATCCGCTTCTCGATGACAACAAGGGTTAGATTTCAGTTAGCTTACCTGGAAGATGCACCTTTTCCTATCTGTTTCTGATTTGTCGAGATCGCACAGGGCACGGGGAAAAGAGCATGTGAATATCTAAAAGAGTATAAACCTGGAAACAAATAATATAGAACCGAAATAAAACCAAAATAATACTCTACAAAAATTTAAAAAAATGCATATTCAAGCTTTATACCTCCGGATCTAACTGAAATGGTCGTATCTTGGGCAAACGGAAACCTTTTTCAGTGAAACGAAAAGTGTTCCTAACTGAAACAAGTGCTACAAATACAATGGAACAGTCCTCTTATCCTAGAAACATACGAAAATGACAAAAAACGGAGATGAGGGAACTCGGCTTCACGATCTCGATCTACAACAGGAGCGGGTCTTCAAACATGCTATGATACCATGTTTGACAACACAGGTATTCCAACAGAGGATGAACACCTTCAATAACCACTCACACAACCAGATCAAAGATCAACACACCGATGTTTGGATGTGGTAAAACCCCTACGGGGAAACATCCACGGCCCCAGCCAACGTGGCCACTTGGAGCAATTTATTAATGCAAAAGAAAAAAAGATTAAAGAGAGATTTTACAAGAGATTTTGATTTTACAAGAGATTTTCTTACAATCAATCATCGGAAAATGACCCTCCATGCTCTTTAAATAGATATCATGGACCAATCGAGTGTTAATCCATGGATCAATGGTTGTTAAGATCGAGGAGAGTATGAATCGTCGGATCACTCTATGTCGGGAATATATCATAACCATCGGATTTCCTAACTACAAATGCATACTAAAGAAACACACTTTTACCTAACGACACATTAGACCAAGTAGATCTCAACTAACTCCTATGCACCCCAAACAGATATCGCATGCAAAAGTTACACCCTAGGGAAGTTGATGTATCAACTAACCACATCATGGCCCACAAACCTTTTGTTGTTTCATCTTCTGGGGTTAGGGTTTTGGATGTTTAGGGTTTTCTCATTGATTCTTTATGTTAAAATGTTGTTTTTTCCTCTTTGTAATCAGCTTCTTGTGAACGAGTGTAGTTGACACGTCTCTCTCTTCAGGGATAAGCTACCACCATTCTAGCTAGTTTGTGTGTTTTGCATTTTACAATCTTTTGTATTTCATTCATTAATAGAATCTGAGTTTAATTGTATTATTGTGTTTCTTGCAATATCTTTGTGTATTTACTTGTTATATCTCTTCCTTCATGTCATTCTCAATATAATCTGGATCGACTACACCACTCCCAGCACTGACTGTGGATCGACTCCTTTGTTTATGTTGTGACTGCTTATTTTCTTCCAAGGGAGATGCCTCTATTGCACTAGCATTTGAACTCACCCTAGTATGTGCATCTTCATGAGCGGCATGTTTCTTTCACTTGGGTGTAATTTTGCTCGAGGTGATTACCACCTTGCCCTTGATATGTGAGTCTTCATTATCATCACCTCCTTCTAAAACTTCTTGCACCCTATTAAAGACAGAGGAATAATTGATTGCTAGCATATGGACTATGAAAATTCCTTATGGATTGAAACCCCTAAAGGCTTCTTCCTCTTTCATATTAAAGGATATGAATAATCTTGTCATCTCGATTAGACTCGACAAGATTTTGACTGTAATCCTAGCAATTTTGAATGGCATAGGAATACATTGTCACTTTCTCTTCTTATCAAAGAACAAGGACCACGTCATGTATTGTATACATAAATCATACACTATAAATTTATCACACACAAGATAAACGCATGTTAATAAACTATTGTTCATAATGTTCATCGTCGTGTCGTGTCGTGTCGTGTCTCATAGTGATTGTCAACATTGCATTAATGTTTCCTTCCCTTTATCCTTTCACCATGCCCATGAGAGTTCATCAATATTGTATGCATAATAATAAATAACTAACATAATTCTTTTTTGCAAATGAATGGCTCCATGTGAACAACCTAGTAAAGGCACATGAAATATTGGTAAATATCCACTTGCATACAAAGGTGATTATTGTTTGAGCTTATGAAAATGAAAAATATTATTTTTGTTTGTTTGTTAGAAATGTTTGTCACTTGTGGGGTCAGCATTTCAACCATTGGCTAAGAAACCACAACCCAGGGGCATCTAAGTCGTCAAAATCACTCGGGGATCGCTCCCATCCTGGGATGCACCAACCCTTAACATGGATGGATTTTTGGGTGTCTACACCCGACTAAACACACCGTAATGGTATTGAACTCGGGTGCCTAGCAAAGCCCACACCTTAATCGAATGTGTTAGTGGGAATTGACAAAATGAAAATAAAATTAGAAACATTAAATAAATCATTTAATCCCCTGCCACAATATATTTAGCAAACTAACATTAAATATAAATCCAAAATCTAATTATAGAAGTAGACAAATTTTCTACTTCGTCGTTTAAAAAACATCCATGAGTGCATGAACATACTTCAATTGAATGTTTGCCATGTCGCCTAATCTTAACATGCCACGCTTTCTTTTAGATTTTAACTTTTGAAAGGTGATTACAAACCAAAAAAAGAAAGATCCACTTCGCACATATTTCTTTTTACTGCGGTAAAATTAATGGGCTAATCGATCATTGGAATTGTAAGCATAGAAACAATTGGATTGGAAGTAATGATTAGGGTTGTTGAACCTACATGATTCTGCTTTGATGATGGAACCAATGAAGTACACTTAGGGAGTCTAGAAAATCCATCACCACAGGGTTTTGAATTGTTATCATATTGAAATCCTCGTTGCAAATCTTGCAAATCTTGCAAACCTATAGGAAATTTCATAAACAATGTGAATTGAAGGGTACAAACAATAAGGTATATTCACTCCTTTCCATTCATATTTTTCATCAATACTCATGTGAGAGGGGTCTGGGTTGCACCGCCTCCAAGTGTTTCTATAGTTTTTTTTAGCTTGTCTTGACTCTTAGTCATTCATCAAATCTACAAGAAAGACACATTTTCATATTGTGTATAGAAGATCACCAAAGAGAGTAACATATTTCGTGAGTTTACCAATTACAGAGCATATGAAAAGTGGAGATGTCAAGGTACTCACAGAATATATGAGAGATATAGATGGGAAGGTAAGGAAAATGTGACAGCAAAGCAATGAGAAGTACAAAAAGAAGATAGATTAGAAAAGGAAAATGAAGATATTTGCAAAATGACACTTAGTAATGCCTCATCTAAGCAATGAGAGGTTTCCTAGAGGAACTTATAACAAATGGAAGTATAAGAATATAGGACCATGCAAAATCCTTAGGAAATTTTAATAGACATGGACACTTCACCAGTTTTAAATACTGCGGATCTTTATAAGTATCATGAAGGCCTTGTAGAACTAGAGGTAGCTAAGAAAGAACAAGTGGAAAATAAACAAAAACATATTTTAGTGATTAAACAAGATGAAGTTGAGGAAGCATTGTCATAAATAATTAATCAAAAGATAATGAATAAATAATACAACGAATATATGATCAAATGGAAAGAAAAAGTGATCCAACATAGGTTTCTAAAGAGGAACTTTGTAAATTTGTTATCCATCCCTCATGAGCAAGAGTTGATGAGAACTTTCAACCAAGGGACTCTAATGCAGGCATTTGAGAAATTTCGAGGTCAAAAATGGGCCAAGACAAAAAAAATGTGCTATCAAAATCAACTTTAAAAGAACCAATAGGATTGAAAATGATGATGACAGCCATAAGGGTAAATAGTTTTGGAGGGAAAGAAAGAAAACTTCTTTTTTAAATCATATTCTTTACTTATTTCCTTATAGGTTTACTCAATTTCAAGTGTAATCACCTCGTTGGATGCGGAATTAAATTATGGGTCCAACATGTACCCACTCTACATGCTTTTGATAGACCCAAGTGAGATAAACTAGAAATACATGAAAAAAATGTGTTTCTTGATAGACCCACAATGAGATAAACTAGAAATACATTTTTTTAATTGTGTTTATTTTCAATAAACATGGTTTTTCATGCCTTTCTAGTTTATTTCAATGTGGATCTATCAAAAGTATGCATAGTGGATACTCATTGGATGCATAATTCCACATCGAACGAGTGCCTACAGTTGGGATTTGAGTAAATTTATAAGGAGATAAGTTGAAAATACAACTAAAAAAAGTAGTTTTCTTTTATTCTCTTTGAAAATTCATAACTCTTATTTTATGATTTTCTTTAGGAGGCTTATTTTATTATTTTCTTTAGGAGGCTCACTTTAGACCACTAATTTCTTTAATAAGCATCCCTCACCAGGAAGGCTATCCTACATGCATTTTGAATTCATAGGTAGACGTGGAAGCCTTAAGTCCTTTAAATTCAAATTTCGGGTTGAAATCATGTTTATTTTGTTTTAGGTGTACATTTTTCTCTAAGTACCAAAAGTTGTCAAATTTGGTGAAAAGCTTATTTTCACAAACCATGTGCATTAGAGATGAATAAAAGAAAGCCAAAAACATGGGTTTTGCATCCAACATGGCATTTTCTCGACCAACATAGGTTGTTTTCTTATATCATGCACAAAGACAACTTGGCATGCACTTTGTAAGGCCTTCTAGACTTCATTGAACACTATGTAAAACAAGCACATATTTCAATTTTTTTGCACATCAACAACTTTTTGGGCTCAAATTGAAAATGTGGAAATACAAAAAGGCAAAGAATGACAAATATACACTCGAATTTGAATTACTCAAATTGACCAAAAATTGAACCATGGGCATGCATTTTAGTGAAGCAACCCAATTTTGGTCAGTTTCATGGAGATGCAAAAGTTGTTGACTTAACAGAATTGATACAAGAAAATAAAGATGAATTTCATAATTTTGAGACATGGGTTTTGTCAGTAGTGTGAAAATATTCAAAGATTAATTCTCACTTTCTAAAATGGTCGCCTAATTTAATTTTGGCATGCACTTTATGAGCTCTCTCACGCAGATTGGTACCCTTTTTTTAATAGCATGGTCTGAATTTTCACCAATTAATACAAATTTGACATTGACATATGCATTCTAAGCACTAGAGATCATATGATGGATAATTTGGAGTATGTCATGTGACCATGGAGTCTTCATTGTTTATGAAGTGCATTTAATAAGGAATTTTTCCTAAAATTGTAATAATTTGTAATGTACATTATCTTCGTTGAATTTTTAGAGTCTTTAGAATACGAAAAAATAAGTTTAAACAATTGGATAATTTGAAGGCCACAAGCCAAAGATTAGAATCATAAATATGAGTTTTGTACATGAGAAAAGGGCCTTTGGACTCTCATATATTAGCATTCTATAGTTGGGGTTGTGTAAAATCCTGAGGTCGAGATGGTTCTGTGAATGTGAGAAAGTTGAGAGTTAATGTATTGCCATTTATTAAAGACAACCGAGTTCTAGATTGATGAAATCCATGTGTGTATTTACTTTGTTGTGTTTATTTCTATTCAAGGCATTTTTTTCATATTTAATAAATTATACTATGTGAATTTGATTACATCCCCAAACTACAACAACCCTCTTAAGAAGAGTTCATTCAAATCTCTATATGGATGGAAATGTAATTCATTGTTCAGTTGGGATAACTTTGAAGCACAGTTGCATTGTTTTTATGTTTAATAAATTATGTTGTGTGAAGCTAATTGCAACACCAAATTACCTCAACTCTCTTAAGAAGATTCCATTCAAAGGTTTATACGGATGAAAATGTAATTCATTAGTTAGTTGGGACAACTTGAAAGCATGATTGACTTGAGGGGCTGGCACCTTAGAATAAATGGACAGTATAGTGAAGCATGTGCAACAAAGTCTTAGGACCGCACAATACAGATAAAGAGTTATGCAAATAGGAAAAGATAAAAATGAATTTTAAAATTGGATAGAAAGTGTTTCTCAAAGTTAAACCAAAGAGAAGCTCCACACAAAATTGTGCAGTGGCTTACAAATTAGGCCTACCACCACATCACATTTCATTGTTCATAATATTTTTCACCTATTCTCACTT